>CAIGRB010145545.1:9369-29131 GCA_903798255.1 Fraxinus quadrangulata
AGTTACAAAAGCAACATAAGAGTATAGATGCTAACACATGATTTTTCATCTCAAAGTGTTGAACAATAAACAATCACGTGTGGAAAATATGAGATTTTCTAGCAACTATACCGGTGCATAATGGCAAATTAACCTTCAGCCAGTGCTTTGTGCTGAAAATGTTGACTACTTTGAGAAGTTGTCTCAATTGAGTTCAATCATGAACTAAGTATCATGAACAAAGTATAGACTTGGTTCTGCAATCTTTGCCAGAGAGTTATTCATACTTAATTATGAATTTAACATGGATAAATTCGAATGCACACTTATTGAGTTGTTAAACATGTTTAAGACTGTTAAACTCAATATCTATGTTTGTAGTATGCAAATCTTAGTCATAAATTCATCTAGGAAAGTTTAAAGGATGCTTTGGAAAAGCAACAAAGATGGCTAAGACAATTAAACGGAATAAGGATAATACCAAATATAACAACCCTTATTATCATTTTGGAATGATAGGTCGTTGGAAAGGAAACTACAAGGCTATGTCTATTTCATTAACTTCTTGGGTATTGGATACTGGATATTGATCTCATATTTGTATAAATATGCAGAAACTAAATAGAACAGAACATAATTCATATTCTTGCCGGTATAAGAAAAGATGAACCATAATTCTCTCGTTCTTGTTCCTGTGTGGATTTTCATTGGAGGTTGGATAATTGGACAGCTGTGGATTGCAGATTGTGATTGTTCGTGTTTCAAGAATCAACAAATGAGTTTGCAGAATTCATCAAATGTATAATTTCTATCACAATAATTTATTTTTCGCTGTGCATGTTAAGTAAAATTCCAATAGAGAAACCTGTTGAAAGTGTGCTTTACTTGCCATCTAGGAGTTTAATTGCTACAGCATGTGGTAGTTTTGTGAAGATATAAGATGTGTTTGAGGTGGAAAATTGTTGTATTCGATGGAAATTCATAATAAGATTGTGACTCGGCTTTGTGTAGGAAAAAAAAGGAAAGAAAGTAGAGAGGGCTTAACAGTATAGAATTTTGAACATTTCTTTAGATGGTTATATGAAGGTTTTCTATTATGCTAAGTTCAAGATTACTCATTGAGTCGGGACTTTGAATTTTGGAAGGGTGAATTGTGGGTTGTGCATGTGGTTATTTTGGACTGTCCATTAAATTTGGGCCTTTGAGTTCATTTATAGATCAGTCAACAAATTGATTATTCTTGATCATCGAGCATCAATTCAGGGGAGATATCAATGAGATTGACAAAGATAATGAAAACTGAGAAATATTAGGACTTAACATAATTATGTATACAATTGTATTTACTATATTTAAGTTGATTATATCTACCATATTTAGATTAATACCATAATTATATAAGGTAACTCTTCCTATATAATACAAGAAATCTCTTAAGAGAAGATCATTCAATCAAAAGTTTGTTAAAAACCTCCCAATAATCTAACAAAATGCGCAAGTCATTATTTCAAAAATCATAATAGAATTGAAACCCAACGAGCATTATGATAAAACAATAATCGATTTTCCCCTTTACCCGAGAAGATAATGGAAAAATTGCAGGATGAACGCACTGCAAGAATGCCATATTTATGTTATCCATAAGATGAAGGATAGAAAAATATAGGGGTTTGAATGGGATCGAATGGAGATGATTTGAAAATGCATTTGTTGAAGAAGAAAAATATAAAGCGAAAAACAGAGAGGAAAAGAGATAGAGAAACGAGAAAAACACGGTGATTGGTGCTATAGGTGGTGGTGGGGCCGATTGCGATGTGGTGACGAGTAAGGGTGGCCGATGGGCAATGGTATTGGCAACTAAAGGGTGATTTTAGTTTTGGTTTGGGGTATTTTTTTAATTTAATTATTTTAATTGTTTAATGTTATAAATAGATTGTTACTACTTTGCCTATCTTTAAAAATATTAAAATTGTAGTTAAATTTAATTTTTTTGGTTGACTAACAGAAATTTGGATTTCAAACACACACGTTTGAAATGTTCAGGGTGATGAGTGCAACAAATGAAATGTTAGAAAAAAAACTTGCAACGTTTTAAAAGATTTGGGGCTCTATCAACAATTATCCCATAAATAAATAATTTATTAGTCTATACATTAATTAATAAAAAATTAATTTATCAAGGTTTTCTTTATTATTTTTTTCCAAAACGTTACCTTTGTGATTGTATGAATGTTACCTCATTACGGATTTTTAATTATCGACCTCTATTTGATGACTTTTTATTTTTATTTTTTAATAATATTATTAAGAATAATGATATGACCATTTTACGCTTTTGAATTTGATGGACAAACAGGTTGATTAACAATATTTGGACAGATTCATTTCATTTGGATGAATGTCACTAATTTATTAAAGGTTGACAACGCAGAAGTTGAAAAAGAATGTTGAGTACAAAACAAAAATAATGAAAAGATTGGAGACATTTGCAATAATTTACACTTAAATTTTATTACATTGGATGAGATATGATATATATTAACTCATATGAAGTGTTAATAGATGATTTAAATTATAACTAAATAAAAATTAGTAATAGTAGATAAAGAATAATACTGTTCATTTTAACACCAAAGGGTAAGAGAGTGTTCGTTAGAGTGGATCTGAACGTTCCATTGATCGACTATGGAGCTAAAGTCATCCTCGCCTCTCACCTTGTACGTATAAATTCTTCTTCAATCTGAAGATTAGTAGATAATCTATAGTCCTGAAGTTAAATTAGGAATATTTGCTAGTTGTTTCGATCTGCTTGATGGAATTGATGATATGTATTTTATTGCTATGTAGTTTGATCAGTTGGATTTGATCTTGTCCATTTTTTTTAGATTACGATTTCCTTTCCATTGATTTTAGATCTTTGTTAAATTTTATGGTAATTTCCTGTTTAGTGTGATGTGCTTTATTCGGGTGGATGAAAGATTGTCCTCAGATGCAAATATAAGATGCTAATTATTTCCTTTTTCCCCATAAAATGTAGTTGTCTCACTTTAAGATCTTAATCTCATTGTTATGCCAAATTTAATGAGAAAGAGTTCATGGATAGAGATTATGTTGCAGTAGGTTATACTGAATTTGGAATTGGTGATGATTATTTAGCTAGATGATTTATATTCGTTCACGGCACAGCAAACTTGTCTTTCTAATTTTTGTCTATTGTTATCTGTTCATTTTGTACTTTCATGTGCATGTTCTTTTCTGTTAGTTTTTCCACGAAGCTCGCGAGAATTGTCATTGGGCTTCAAACTTATGAAAACAAAAAATGGAAATAACAAGAACTTTCCTGCAGCAACTACGTTTGTTTTGTAAAATCGGTTCTTTCTTTTGTATTGGCAACTGCCCAGACATTTTTAGAGAAATTGCATTGTTTGGATTTTAATTTAGGGCAGATATAGCTTACCCAATATTCGAGTATTATTAGGTGCTCAGTTTGATGTTCCATTGGTTGTCTGATTATTGTTTTTCCTGATTATTGAAGGAGACTTAAATGTCTTATGGATGTTTCATTTTGCTTGGATTTAATTGATCAAGTTCTTGGAAAATTAAAGTGAGTTCACATTCAGAAAATTACAGTGAGTTCACTTAAATATTTGATGGATGTATATCATAAATCATTGCCTCATCAGAACCATCGGAAAATGTTTTCTTGATTGTATCTTAAGACTTGTTTTGGCTGTATCATAACAGATAAACACAGATTGAAGATAAGAACTCCAAAAGTACATAAACGCTAAAGAAAAAAACCAAGACTATAAAGTATAAACTAGAATATTTTCAGTTAATGCATTGTCAGTTAATTTATACAAAAGTTCACATTCAAATAGTTTACAAACATAGTTCACATAGATTTGGTCGTAACAATCCTACATATACAAAACTTCATGTAACAGTTCGATTAATAACTACTAATCAAAGCGACGCCTCCACTCATGTATTCGACTTTGTGCTATCTTTTGCCTTGCATATCGTTACGTTCACCGAAATCTGAAGGTCTACTTCATTGTTGATGCGAATGCTAGATTGGAACATATCGTCAACTCTTTCGGCCATCGATTGGTTAACTGAGGAAGTGCTACCGCTAGAGGATTCATTTCTTGATTTTTCTTTCACAACCCAATCCCAAAAATCACAATTATCAATGCAACAAAGAAATAATCGCCATTTATTTGCAGTCTCCTTCTCAACCACGAAACACATCTTAAATCCATGCTTGCATAATGGACATCGGCATTTCCGTGGGCATTCGACAAAGTATTGGCTTTTAGATCTACAACTATGACATATTCGAACATTCCTTTCAACCATTCTGCGAGGGGAATAAATGACATAGCAATAGCATTTGAACATAAATAACATGAAAACTAATCCCCTATTTGGTGTATATTTTGGGAGTAAGAATGTATTTTTACTGTTGATGTAATGGGGAATATGTGGTTGAAAAAGAAGGAAAAGTTATTGATGTGATGAAAAATATTATTTTATTGAACAATGTGTGATTGAAAATGAGTAGAAGAATGAAAGTGAGAAAAATAACGTGGCTCAACACCAGAAAAAGACTATATGAAATGTCTCATGAACACATTTTCTGGCGTCGAAACCTGAAAATGTTCCAGTCGCGAAACTAATGACCAGTCTAGAGCAAGGTGCTCACAGCAATAGAGGGATGGAATCATGTCATTTCCCTCTGCGCACCAATCGAATTTAATCCATAGAGAATGTTTTGTACACTGGACAAGTCAAGATTAAAGAAATAGACACGTATATTTCGTAAGGTCTATGTGTTTCGTCCTTTAACAAGCCAGCAGTTTTTTCTTAGTTTAGATACAGCAAATCTTTCAGACACACTTAACTAGAAATCTCAAAGATCCCAGAATATTCAAAAGACCACAGCATATATATTGATTAATGCTGGTGAATACTAATTCTATAATATCATTAATGGTTAAATTTTATGCTGAGTGATACTGCCGAAAGCATAGTTTAGCAATAATTTGGCAGAATATCAAGTTCATTAAGAAAAGATGACATTAGCAAGCTATACCAAACATTTTCAAGATTTTCCATAAAAAAAAGGCTTCAATAATTTTCATCTAAGTTCCCGGTTTTCACATTAAGTTCTGTCATAGAATTGAAAATTTCAAGAAGAAAATCGAAAAAAAGTTAAAACACATACTTTCACAACCAAATATGCAAACAAACACTATGGTTTACCTTCTTTTTTTTTTCTCATTATTTAAGTGTGAATCATATTATTGATAAGGGAAAATTCTGAACCAGCTATGTACAATTAAGTGTTTATGTGACTCCAATATCAAATACCATGCCTTCATTTTCTAAACATCTTCAACAAAAATTGAAAAAATTGTAACAACGGATATAAATACTGGTAAATATTAGAAATCATACATTGACTCAAAATGACGTAAATGAAAAGGAAGGAGACTTGGAAAGCAGATAGAGGATGAGGAGACAGCTTTAACCCAGGAATGAGGGAGAAATACGGTTTCGTAGCAACCAAAAAAATTTCAACTTCTTTTTTTCATCTTAGATGGAGTATCAGTTAGCCACGAGAGGAAGAGTAGCCGGAGTGGAGTAGAAAATGTCGAGTACGGTGCGACTGGAGATCCAAAATCGTCGGGTGCTGGAATAGTAGATGGAAGTGCTGCTGGAAGAGCGATGGTACCTTACATTGACGTGCAGCCAGAGATGAAGACGGTGTGACGCTTGATTTGGGTGGAATTGATTGCGTGGGTGGTGGGTTTGGATTTGGGGCAAGGAGTCGGCGTTTGGAAAGGTCATTCAATTTTTTTTTTCTTTTTTCTTTTTTTATGTGCATTCCAGGTCAGCTGAGAAATACTCTGTCAGTGACCTGGGCTGTGTAGCGGGACTGGGGTGTAGGTGATCTAACATGACATCCAAATTAATCTATTTTAGTTATATAAAAAGGGTAAATGTGTCATTTCATTATATTATTTTATTGGAAAGATATCGTGGCTCCAAAAAGAAGACATAATCCAATTTTTTTATTCGATGGATTCACATACTTGATCAAATAATTCACATTAAATTATTTCAATTTTGAAGGGAATTTTATAAATGCGGCCTACAAATTTGCTATAACATGATTAGTAATAAGTAGTGTGACGTGTGGAATCATATATTATACCATTTCATAGTGGGACAACAATCGATCGTTGATCCTGAAATCTAACTTTCGATCAACTAATGTTACTCTTTGATTATATACATGATCTAAAAAAAATTCTAATGACGAAAACTATTAAATTTTTATTAAGTCATCACGTGACTATAAAAAACCCTTTCACTTCAAATTTTTTTTTGACTAATCCAAGTTTAGAAAATAAAAGGTAGCTTTATATAATTACGGAAAAATTATAGTGAATGTCACAAACCTTTCATTTTGCTGCGTAATACACTTTAACCTTTCATTTTTACAATCGCAATCCCAAACCTTTAACTTTCATTGCAACCGAAGTCCATTTGATGGATTCTATCAACTCATCGGTAAGTCAATCCTTAAATTAAATGTTTGATTCAAAATGACAAATTGAGGATGTAAAATAATCAAATTACATTTTCTTCCCCAAAAACTTTAAAATAATAAAGTAAAAATGAACATTAATTTAAAACCAAAACCCAAAACCAGAAATGAGTCACCGCTCCACCCACCACACAATGCCTCACTATCGCCACTACAAATCGCCACACCAACGTACGCAAATCTAAAACAACAAGGTTTAATCGCACAAAACGTCCCTACGTTTGACATGTAGTGTACAAAACGTTCATACGTTTCAATTTTTTTCATTTTCACCCCCATTTCAAAGTTTTATTGCAGAAAACGTCATTTTCACCTATTTTTAACGTAAAATGACTAATATACCCTACCATATAAATAAAACAAAAAAGAAAAGAAAAGAAAAATAAAAAATAAATTGCAATCTTACTCCTCAACTTTTTAAAAAATACAAATGAGTCCAAAATTTATGAAAATATTAAAAATAACAAAAAAACCCAACTTTTCCCTCTCCTCTCTCCTTTCTTCATTCTCTCAGTCCTCAATTGTCATATGTAAACCCAGAAAATCCCTTAGCTTCTCTCCCTAATTCGATCTTCAGTAAATTTACTTCACAACTCACTTCGATGCAAGAGTTTATAGGCTCCGTGCGCCAATCTCTTGTCTTCAAACCTCCCAGCGGCGAAGATATTGGTGGCTTCCGCGACGTCGTTGAGAAAATCGGGACAAGTGTTCAAAATTCCCGAATCAGACCTTTTTCGAGAACCCCTTCCACGCCCTGCCCATGATTTCTAAACCAGAGACGTCCCATGAAAAGTCGTGAAAGAGAAAGAGCGAGTGTTGATTAATAAAGAGGAGGCGGTACCACAGAGGGGTGAAAATGGAAGAGAATTAGAGGTGGAGGAAGGCGGAGGAGAAAATGGAAGAAGAATAACACATTCAAGAGGGACACTTTCTTGGCCCACAATAGATATTGGCTCTTCTCCACTGAAGGGGATAGAGGAAGTGGCGGGATTGGGAGTAGAAGGGTCGTTGCCTTAAGGCTCGGCAGCGTTAGCTAGGGTAAGGGGCTTAAGCAACCTGTTTTGGCGTGAGAAGTTTGGGCGACGCTTAGTGAACAATGGTGGAATTGGGTTGGTGAATTTGAGGGAAGATTGTTGTGTGGCGGAGATCAAGGCTCCTCGACGGGAGCTTGGGTTAGCAGAGGCACCATTGCTTTGATTTTGTCGCCAATAACAAGTGACAATCGGCTTTATGGTTGGGTAACCCTTGTACACTAAACCGGTGTAGTCAGGTACAGATTTGGATACTAGGGGTGGGCTCAAAAATGGTTAAAATGAGTAGACAAACAAGAACAAAATAAAAGGTAATTCTTGTGGTGGTAATGGAGGAGGCTGAGGTGAGGGGGAGGGGTAGGGGGGAGAGAGAAACATTTTTTAATTTTTAGTTATTTTTAATATTTTAATAATTTATTTGGACTTATTTGTACTTTTTAAAAAAGTTTAGGAGTAAGATTGTAATTTGTTCTTTATTTTTCTTCTTTTTTTGTTTTATTTAAATAAAATGCTATATTGGTCATGTTACGTTGAAAATGGTGAAAAATGATGTTTTCCTTAATTAAACGTTGAAATATGGGTGAAAATACAAAAAAATTGAAATGCATAGACATTTTGTACACTACATGCCCCAAATATAGGACGTTTTGTACTATTAAGCCAAACAACAATACAATCTCACTCAAATCCAAAAAGTTTAAAAAATTTGCAGAAGCTTCTCTCCTAAGATAATTGCTGTCTGCCTTAATTCTTAGTGGATTTTTCTTCTCTTCTTGTCAAATTAGTGTTATAATAAAATTTATGTATGGGTGATTTAAATAATTGAATCTGTATTATTTGGTATGGATTTGAAGTTGGGGATTTCGTGATCCATCCTTCAAAAAATGATTCTGCTCCCAACGTGGCACCCATAGAGAAGATTGGGGGAGATATCTGCTAAAATATGCGGATTCCCCTAAATAGGACACAACAATCAGTTGGAGGGCGGATAGGGTTCCATGAAGGAAGGAATTATTCTTCTTCTCAGATTGCAATGAAATTCAGCAATAGAATTTGGTATCAATTCTTCCTTCCCGATCAACCTGGTGAGTTTTTCATAAATAGATATCTATGGTTTCGCCAGAGGGTAGAGTGAATCTTGATTTTCCGGCTAGTTTCATCACATTTTTTTCTGGTGAATTTTGCTATAACTAAAACTTGGTGAGGTGAGATTTTCATATTTGTAGCTAAATTTGTGACATAGACAAGTCACCGATGGCCAAAAACAGAGAGGACAGTAGAGCTAGTCTCTGTAGCACGGACACTTCAATTATGGTAGCGTGTCCGTGTCCGACACGTGTCGGACACGAGTCGATACCGACACTTCTCGGACACTCTACCGTAATAATTTTTCTTTTTATATTAGAAATATTATATATTGTTAATTCAAAATTATTAACAAGTAACAAATAGGTACTCATGTTTAAAAGATTTCAANGTCGATACCGACACTTCTCGGGCACTCTATCGCAATCATTTTTTTTTTTATATTAGAATTAGAAATATTATATATTGTTATATCAAAGTTATTAGCAAGTAACAATAGGTACTCATGTTTAAAAGATTTCAATAAGAAAAATTAATAACAAGTATAAAACTAAATTTATACTATATAAATAAAGAATTTTTAAGAATTTAATCAACGTGTCGATGTCGGTCGTGTCTGTACTTTTTTTAAAAATCGCGTGTCGGCGTATTCGACACGTATCGTGTCGGACACACGTGTTCGTATCGGTGCATCATAGGAGCTAGTGTTGTGGTCTCTAATGGCTTCAACAAGAGGAAACCCAGGACCAACTGCCACAGAGACTCCCCTGATACCCATTTTTACACAGATCTGATCCAGCCTCTCACGAAGATTTAATCCCTTTTTTTTTTTTTTTAATTTTGATTTTGTTAAAGATTTGACCTATTTTGTTGCAAATGAAGATGGTGGATTAGAGTTTTAAGAATCCGCCAGCAAAATTGAAGCGCTCAACCGTAATTATTTTAAAACTTTTTAGGGAAGAAAATGTAATTTGATAATTTAATCCTTCATTTAATTTTTCAATTTGTGTCGAACGTTTAATTTGAGGGTTGATTAATGGATAAGTGAATAAAAGTACTCTAGTTGCAATGTAGCCGTAAAAATGAAAAGTTAATCTGCATTCTGCAGCAAAATGAGATGTTGCAATTTTTCCTATAATTAAATGAGTAAAAGAAATGAGCTCCGCTGCTCAAACATGGACTATTGACAAGGCTTTAAATAGGATCGAGGGTGCAATTCAAATCAAAGGCCGAGATGCATCCACCTCAACAACGATTGTTTAATTTCCCCGTCAATAACCCTCTTTGAGTAGCATTAGTGGTAAGAAGTACTAACCAACCTTGATGACTTGTCATGTTCTTATTCATAAGAGTAACATAGATGCCCGTGCTTCCATTATATATTTTAATTTAAAAAGTTTTAATCTTTGTTTGATTTTTTTTAAAATATATTATTCTCTTTTTTTTTTAATTAGACATTTTTAATAAAATAATATTACACGCAAATTCAAAAAAATTTCTTATTTTTTCAATCATACATTCTTCATCAATCTACAATTTCAAAATACAATTTTAAGAAAAAATGGGGCATGTGGCTCAAACAAATGAGAGAACCATAAAAGATGAGTACTCAAATCTAGTCCAATAAAATTTAGCCAACAAAACATTTTCACCAAACTTAGTTGCTGAATTATCTATCGAGAAAAATAGATGACACATGCACACCAACGTACCCCTTTTTTCTCATCGTGTCACGACACAAATCTGAATTTATGCGCATTTGATAGAAATAAAAATTCAGATTTTAATTCATATCAAAATTAATAATTAATTTTAATCACATATTTTATAAAATCACAACTTTTCAATTATATATTTTATCAATTTTTATCAAAATTTACTAAAAATTTAATTTTATTCTTCATCATATGTCATTAAATAAAAAGTACAATTAAATAAATCATATAATTTTACATTTAATTGAATATATTATATAATGTCACGTTGATATTTTAGTAGCACTAGTGTTGAATAACATTATTTTTTTCTTTTCCTGATTAAGATAATGTTGAAAAAAAGGAAGGGTTTGAATGAAGAATTATTGCTATTATTTTTCCAAGAAAAAAGATATAGAAAAACTCAATTTATTGATAAACGAAAACTCAAGGGGAGAGTTTCAATCAATCATACACTTTTCTATCGCTGGTTACAACTTACAACTATAATACGAATTTATAAATTCACTCAAAATCAAGAAATTTAGAGCAAAATAAAAATTCACTCGACATATTTAGTTGGAGAAATATACTTTTAAAATAAGAAATGGGATGTCTTGCTCTTATTTCTTGTTTTGATTTGTCGGTTTGGAATGACATTCTTATTTTGTGCTTAAGAGTGAGATGTTGCAAGAATTACAAATGAATCGTCCCAAGCACTCTAACTTCATTATTCTGCGATGAAATAAAAAATTCGCAAAACTTAGAAACTTTCTTATCTTAATCAAGTTGTTTTTAAGTTAAAAGAATTCTATTCGAGAATTGTCTTTCATCAAACTTAAAAAAATGTAGCTCAAATTGAACTTCAACCAAAGAGTTAAACTTAATTGGCCAAAAAGAAATAAACTCAATTGACCAATTTTGATAAAAAGACCCTTTCAATATATTTATAAATTCATCCATTTCGACATTAGTCAATATATATAAATCCAGTCACATTTTTCAGAATAAAATCATCTCGAATCTATTCGAGCAATCTCATTTAGATAAAGTCGGACAACATTGTGATGACCTCATATTCGAACATTACACTGTCTTTTCAATAAGGATTCTTCATTAAACTAAAAAATAAAAGTTGGGATATATTGGATCCGTTTGGCATAACTTTTACTTTTATTTTTTGTAGAAGAGTTTTTAGAAGAAATTATTTTAATGTTTGTTTGAAAAATAATTTTCAAAATAACTTTATATTCCGAAAGCATTTTAAAAAAAAAGTCATATTGGACTTATTTACTCTAAAATCTCTTTTAATTAAAAAAATAATTTCATAAAATTAGTCAAACGAATTCAAAAGCAATTTTTGAATTTAAAATTTTCATTTTAATTTTTTAAAAGCTAGGCCAAATGACCTATCACACATCTACATTCTGATTCTAATTCCAAAATTATTAATATTCTGATTCCTAGCAAACATGCTCAATAAATACATTTAATTATCCAAATAAAACACGAACAATTTAGGTTTTTTTAATGCCTCGAGAGGCCTGCCATTGCCAAGAAAGGAAACGTGGTCTTCTTGAAGTCTATATCATGAGAAGTCCACGAGCCCCTTTGTAAAGCACAGTACTGAACCAATTTTTCTTCAGTTTTCTACTCCAGAAGCATTGATTGAGTTAGATAATTGAATCTACACGTGTCATATGTAGGAGTATTCCAAATAATAAAAACTTTTCCTCACTCCTCTCTCTCTTGCTAGCTCGGCTCTGCAAAGACCCAGAAGAGAGAAAAAAATAAAATAAATAATAATAATTATGTGATCCATCCCTCTTCAATTCTTGGATTCTTTAAGTGATTCATCAATTCAGTAAGCATATTTTCTCTGTTTCTTTTTTGGAAATTACTGTTGATTTTAGTTCTTGGATGAATATGTTGTATCAAGAATTTAATTGTTGTTCAAGAGGGATTTTAATAGTTTGGTGAATTTATCGGAAAAAAGAAGTAATTTTATTTAATAATTTAGAAAACCCAGATTTCAAGAGGCTGATAAGGGTTACCTTGGATCCATGAAACCTAGGTAATATGTGGCAAAAAGTCTCAACCTTTAAGGGTTTTCTTGTGAATCTTGAGGGGGTTGGTTTCCTTTTTCCTATGTTCTTTTCCATGAACCCCTTTGCTGTTTATTCTTGTTGAATTTATGGATAAGGGATTGATTTTGTCTTTTTCTTCATGCTGTCGAGTATATAAGGGTTGGCGATGGATGTGGCAATTTGGTGTTCTTGGGGGTAATTGTTCTCGAGGAAGAATAGAAATTCTTGGATTTCTTCCGGAAGCAGATGATTTTGGTAACTTCACATATTTGGCGATACTTCACCTCTGTTCAGCTTTAAATTCCTGTATATGGATGGTTAGTTCCTATCTTCCTCCCAGCAGATCCGATAGTTTGTTCTTCTTTTCAGAATTCCTTTTTTTTTCGCTCTGGGTAGCTTACCTAGTTTTCGCGTGTTCCTTGGAGAAGTCTTGGAGTTAATCTTTGCCCGTTTGGCTATAACTTTTCACTAATCAACTGCGCTCTTGGGCTGAGTATCATTGTTTGTTTTGGTGGGTTGTGTTACTGTTCCAGGTGTTGAAAATCCTCCCAGGCTTTTCCAAAGTTTGTAGGGGGTAAGAAATGAATAGTTAAAGAAGCGATTGATCAAGTGTTTGGAGAGAAGTATCCACAACGTTTGTTAGTTACTACTGGTTTTACAAAGGGGGATGATGGAAGAGATGTCTCCAGCAGTTGCAGTTACTCTTGGCTTTGGTAATTCTATGTGTGAAAATCCAGGAATTGCTACCCACGTAGAAATCACGCGACTCAAACTAGTGACAGACGCAGCAAGCTTGCTGTCAGATCCTGCACCAGTATCAAATGATAACTCTAATTCTAGTTCGGATAATGGGGTTCCATTATCAATGCCTGAAAGGAGTAATGTGGAACCTGATATATCACATATGATACATAAGGCTGAAATTGATCAGTTAATCCACGATACTGTGATTCAAGAAAATGAAGCAGACGAAATCTTATCAGCTGGGGATGACCTTAGCGTAATTAATAGCTTGGAGTTACTGCCCTTGGATCCCACTTCAAATATAAGCTTGCCACTAAATGCTACTTTAGATAGAAGCTTGCCCCTTGCTGTCGAAATTGAGGGCACTGAGAATGGTCAAATAGTTGCAAAAGTCATCATTGTGGAGGAGAGACGTATACAAAAGGAAGTACCTGATGATGTCCTAATGTTACCTGCTAAACCAAATGAAGAATGTACTAATGGACCTACAGTAAAGGCGTCTGTAGTTTCTCTTCAGTTGCCCAGTGAGAATGGTCCATACAAAGGAGGTGTTAAGAGTGTCTTTGAGTTGGAGTGTGTGCCACTATGGGGTTCAGTTTCTATTTGTGGAGATAGGCCAGAGATGGAAGATTCTGTTATGGCTGTACCTCATTTTGCGAAAATTCCCACTAAGATGCTTATTGGTAACAGTGTAATGGGTGGGATAAGTCAGACTTTAAGTCACTTGACGTCTCATTTTTTTGGTGTGTATGATGGTCATGGGGGATCTCAGGTATGTATGTATGGTTTTTCAATGTCAATGATTTGTTTCTTTTCAGAGACTAATTTGACTTAGTTTTTCATTTTGTGAAACACTTTAACACGCACATCTCTAATAAGTGATGATGTAGTTTTACATGACATAGTTTCTGGGCAAAGAAACTAGACTACACAAGTGTGTTTGCAGAATCATATGTTTTGCATGATGTAGTTTCTGATGTATTTTGTTTACCTTGAACTCATTAATTTTTCAGTTTTCACCAATTTTCAGTTTTTAAGTTAGTTTGTCCGTTTGAAAAAACCTTTGATTGGACTGACCAAAGGTGTTTAACCCTTCATCTCTTGAGACAATGTAAGGTGCAGCGTCCTTTTCGAAATGAATTTTACTTTCCTTGAACTCATCCAATTTTTACCAATTTTCTTTTGAGATAGTTCGTCTGAATGAAAAACCCTTGGTTGGACTGACCAAAGGTTTTAACCCTCCATCTCTTGAGACAACTTAAGTTGCTACTTCCTTGACATTATTTAGCCTGTGTTTGACAACCATTTAAATGAGGTTTTTTGTTTGGGAAAAAGGAGTTTTGGAATAGTAATCTTTTTGGAGAATCTGTGGTTAAAAAGTAGGAAAAAGTTTTGGTTTTACATGCAAAATATTTAGTGTGAGAATGTGTGGTTGAAAAAGAGTTTGAGAGAAAAAGAGTTTTGTTTTAATTGTTGTGAAATAGGGGCTTAGTTAGTTCTATCAATTTTGCACGTTCAAAACCACATTTAATATTCATCTTGAGTAAATTTGTAACTGAGTGGAACTTCATCGTGTAGGTTGCAAATTATTGTCGTGACCGTATCCATTTAGCTTTAGTAGAAGAGCTAAAAAGTTACAAGGATGATTTGGTGAATGGAAGTACTATAGAAACACGACAGGTGCATTGGGAGAAGGTCTTTACAAATTGCTTTTGCAAGGTTGATAATGAAGTTGGAGGAAAAGCAAGCAGAAACATCCTTGAAGAAAGTATGGAATCCTGTAGTACCACCTTTGAAGCTGTTGCCCCCGAAACTGTTGGGTCGACTGCTGTTGTTGTAGTGCTTTGTTCATCTCATATTGTAGTTGCCAACTGTGGGGACTCAAGAGCAGTTCTTTACCGTGGTAAAAAAACAATTGCGTTATCAATTGATCATAAAGTAAGCTTGTTTTTGTTATTTTGGTTGCTATTAGTCCCTTTCCTTGTAAAAAAAACTCATTTCTTGTCCTTTTAATTAACTTGCCAGCCAAACCGAGAGGATGAATATGCTAGAATTGAAGCTTCTGGGGGTAAAGTCATACCGTGGAATGGACACCGTGTTTTCGGCGTTCTTGCTTTGTCGAGGTCCATTGGTAGGTCTATTAATCTTTGCAGCAATAAATTGTCTGATTCTTGCGATTGTGAATGTGCACATGTTTAGCAAAATTTGGAGATGTTATTGGTCCTGCTATTTGGAAATTGAAATGAATTTATATGAATTTTTTTCTATTATTCATTTTGCTGTCATTATTTGAGGCCAAAATCATAAAGAATTTGTCTAAGGGTTTTTGATTCAGCTAATTCCATTTTTGGCTAGAGGGTTTATATCTATAGTCCTGTTGTTGTTGACCTGGCAGACTGCATTGCAACTTCACAGCGTTATTATTTAGCACCATTCTTTTACTAGTTAACTCCATTTATTCTAATTCTAGTGGCTTATTACTCGTCAAGTTTGCATCTCTTTTCTTCATTTTTCACTTTCTTTCATGCACGCATGCGCTTGTGAGTTCCTTTTGGTTCTAATTCACCAGACTTGTGGTTGATCTATCATTCTGTTTTACTTTTCTGTTTTCCTTTTCTTTTTGATCAGCCCTTTTCAATATTATATTTTCTTTTGTGATTAGCCCTTTGTTGTTACTTCTATTGTTATATACACTTGCTGTCAGTCAATGATTACAGATCCTAAACAATATTTATGGGCCATATATGTTACTTTAGTGCGAGATATTTTTATACCTTAATCTTTCCGATTAACTGCCTGGAAAGAAAAGAACATGTGTATTGAGAATAAGTTGAAAAGGTCCAGCTAATCTTAACTTCAATTGGATTCTTTTTTAAGGTTTATTTTACCCTAACAAGTTTCTTTGTTTCCTTTTTAATTTTTATATGCTTTATTGTGGACATAGTTTTATGACATCCGCCTGCCCTTCATCTTACGACACCACAATTGACGGAGGAAATGTTTGTTGACATTAAGCTCTCTATGGTCCTCTTTTTAAGGAGTTTCTTTGTTTCCTTTCTTTTTAATTTTTATCTGCTTTATTGTGGACATAGTTTAATGACAGCTGCCTGCCCTTCATCTCACGACACGACAATTGATGAAGGAAATGTTGTTGATGTTAAGCTCTCTATGATTCTCTCGTTTCTCTCAGGTGACAGATTCTTGAAGCCATGGATTATACCAGAACCAGAAGTCATGTTTGTGCCCCGGGCTCGAGAAGACGAGTGCCTCGTTTTGGCGAGTGACGGGTTGTGGGATGTCATGACTAATGAGGAAGCATGCGAAGCAGCTAGGAAACGGATTTTGATTTGGCACAAAAAGAACGGGACTAACCCATTGGTGGATAGAGGCCAAGGAATCGATCCTGCAGCACAAGCAGCAGCCGAGTACCTTACGTCGCTGGCACTTCAAAAAGGGAGCAGGGATAATATTTCTGTGATTGTAGTGGACTTGAAAGCCCAAAGGAAGTTCAAGAGCAAATCATGATGACATTGTTGACAATCACTTGGTGCTGATATAGTTCTTTACATCATAAACATCTTATTAATACATGAACTGTCCATTAATTTTTCACACGGGCTTTTAAGTGTGTGTTAGAATAGTATTTTAGCATGTACTATAGAAACAGTTCAGTAAATGATCCATGTCCAAATTTTGGTTATGTAAATTGGCGCCAGGCAAGAGCGCCGCTAGCCCCTTAATGAATCGAATGGTCCTTTGACCTTCGTTTCGGTTAAGTATATGACCCATGTCCAAATTTTGGTTATGTAAATTGAATATATATCTATAATTATTGCATAAAAGTAGAGTTGTAAGTTTGGCTGTTTAGATACTATTTTTGTATGCAACATGTGTCTCTGAGATGTTTAGTTCAGTGTAAACCTTCTTCGAATTCAATAACGAGATTGAATCTTGTTTGAAGGAGAACTTAATGAGTCGATCTACTCACATTGAAGTTATTTCAGGGAGAAAATTGACTTTGAAAAACGATTCTTGTTGCTTTGGTAGGTTGCTTGTTTTATATCTCAATAAAGGTGAAAGCTTTCGTTAGTAGGTTGTCAATTTTGGATAGCAGATCTCAACTCGAATCAGGATTGAATTGTTTGATCGTAGATCACATTTTTAAAACCTTTTTTAGAGTGGTATCCAAAGTTTCTCCGTCTCTTAAGCATTGGAGCTATGGTACTTTTCAAAGAAAATTGCAATCGCAGTTTATCAATCACTAACAAGACAAACAAGATCTTCCGCTTACCTCATAGGATTATGCAACAAATTTACAAGGTCATTTCTAATTCCAATTTTTCTTTAAGCAAACAGACCCAACAAAAGCCCTCAAAATATTGATCACTCGAGAGATCCAAAACATCACTATGCAAGAGAGAACTTTGTAAATATCTTCCGTAACATTTTATAGGAAATCGAGATATTTGATGCTTAGATCCCTGAGCTAGGATAAATACATGACTCAAAAATTTCACACTAAAACAAATTAAGGTTTGTCTTCGTATAAGGGAAATTCAAATGTAATTTCATTTTCAAGCGCCTTTGGTGCAGGTTGTCGTTTTATAGTGATATCGTCTTCAAAATAGCAAGGTTCATCAACTTACCTAATATGGTCTATCTTATTCTTGAATACAAGTAGTGGGATCTGCCATGAGTAGGGATGACAAAAAAAAAATCATTTCAACTCGATACTCGTGGGACTCCATCCCGAATGGGGGCGAGAATTACTTGCATAACGGGTAAATGAGACAGGGATATGACGGTGGTCATTATCCAGAAGCGGGTACGGGGCGGGTACAGAAAACATAGTCCTCGCCCCGTTTAAAGTTAATTTCGAATTTGAGTTTTTAATCAAACAAAAAATGAAAGATTTATCATCCTTTTTAAAGTGAACATAATTTGTTCTTAAAAAATTAGAAAAAAAATAAGTATTAATATTTACTAATTAAAGATAAAAAAAAGTTAAAAGCAAAAAATAAATAAATAGAAACCAAAAGAATAAACAGGACGATAAATGGGGCAAGGAACCTGTCCCTTCCCATCCCGTCCCGCTTTAATTGGGTATGGAGACGAGACAAGATGACAAAAATACCCGATGGGATGTGGCCCGCCCCGTTGCTATCCCTTGCCATGAGTGAATTTTTTTTAGCATTACCGTGATAATTTCGACAAGAGTTTGATTGCATAGAATATAAGATAGGTCCGGATATGAAAAATGGAATTATCACTAGATTCTTAGAGATAGGAATAGAACCCCTCCCTACTATTGAAAACAATGTTTCATATACAATTCTTAATTTTTCCTCACGAACATGGAATATATGAAGAGAATAAAATCTAAAATATTGGTACTAAAATCTAAAAAATTGGTATTTTTTGCGCCAAATTGTATTCATTACGTGATAAAAAAAAAAAAAAAATTGAACGATAATTCTACAATTTAATTATTTGTAGGGAAGATTTTGTTGATATTTTATTCTATTACTTGTAAAGGATAATAACAATTTATGTATTCGACCTCGACCTACCGCAACCTTGAACTCAAAGAAAAAAGAGCCAAATGAACAAATTTAAAATTTGTAAAATTTTTGAACTTGTCTCTACCTCAATACCAACTTCAATTTAATCGGCTAAGTAACTGTAAAAAAATCTAAAGGGACACGAGACATCTTTCTCTAAAGACGTTGTCAAGCTCAATTTAAATAATATTAGTAAAATTGCTTAAACTTTTTGTGCTCATCGATTGGGTAAAATATGCCCATGGCTACGGTACTTTCAACATTTTTCCCAAAAATTTCATTGAAATTCAAAAAAAAATTTCTTTCCAACTAGTCACTCTACTTTTAAAGTTGTTTCCTAGTAGTCACTATTAATGTTGTTTTCATCCGTCGCTACAAATCGTTTCAAAAATAACAATTCTGTTTGCAACATCATCTAACGTGCGGTTGGAAAACAACATTGCAAGTATATTGACTATTCGAAAAAAATTTAAAGTAACATTAAAAGTAGATTGTGCATTGAGATTTTTAACCCCTCATCGAGCTTGAGCAATATAAACCAATATTCCAGTTAGTTTTTTTTTTTTAATTAACCAACAAAATACTAAAAAAGAGGAAAAATAATAAGAGCTACACATCTTCATTGAGTATAAGTAGCATGCCAAAAATAAGTGAAACTGTAATAATTACAGAATTTGTAATCCATAAAAGTCACACTTGTTCATACTTCATACTTATTAACAGATAGTGAATGCATAACAAGCACAAGCAATCATTTCTTGGAGGCTAATCCTTTAATCACCTCTATAAGTGATTCTTTCTCTTGCTTTATGTATTCTATCCACCTTGCTTTGATTCTTACTAGTTCCAGGCTTTGTTTCAGATTCATGGCGACTGATGGAACCGGGTGGGCTGCAAAAAATTCTTCCACTTCGTCCGCCATCTCATGGCTGCTAAGCTGGAAACATTACAGGACAAGAAA
>CAIGRB010145557.1:9420-35668 GCA_903798255.1 Fraxinus quadrangulata
AGTATGAAAGAAACATTGATGATAAGTAATTGTTCTGTTCAATATAATAGTAAACCAGACTGCAGGGTTTCCTTCTCATATTGAATAATCAATAGTGTATATTTCTAAAAACAAGGAGAAGCCTCAGACCACTAGATTTTGTGAGAAAAAAACAGTGGTCATCTCTGCAATCATTACAAGCCTACGATGAGTCATCATTGGCAAATGCCCAATTATTAAAAACAACCATAAGACTCTCCTTTCACTGATAAATTACATTAACTCACCATAGATGGTGAATTTTTGATATGCTGTTCAATATCATGAATTATTTTACCTCTAAAAGTATAATTCCAAAAAACAACCCAAAGGGGAAAAGGAGCGATCTTTCTTCTATGTTTGATATATATGCAAATGAATTACCTGTTGGCGAGGCCATTGACTATCAGTTCATTAGCTACGTAAGATAAGACTCTGTTAAGGAAATTTCCACCTCCAGCCATCCTTGAATTCACCGTGAGATCACTAGAAACTATGTAAACAAAAAGTAATGGAAGATGAGAAATTAAAAATCACGATTCGTGATGAGAAAGTGTGAGTACCAATTTGAGATTTTGATGAGATCACTACCTGTAAGGCTATGGATCGACGAAACCCTAGCTCTGGACTTTCGTAGAAAATCTGATCGGGCCAGGCGGCTAGCTGGAGATAAATTAAGATTTCTGTTTTTATTTTTTTAAATACGCCGATAGAAATAGAAACACGTAGATATAATTTATTGGAAGTCAAATTTGATTTCAACCATTTACATCAAGGATTAATCTTGGTGTACATTATAAACATCGTTATGACGTCCATAATGTACATATAGCACTTTCCTTACATCAATACATCGATGTTATGTAATCATCTGGTACATAATGATGTACACTTAGTTATTAGATTTGATCGGAACATCGATCCGACAACATATTGGGTCTTGAATTACTGATCGAATCGACATGTCAATGGTTGAATCGGTGTGTCATTGCATAAAAATCTAAAAAATATATATTAGGCAAAATAAAAATTTTAAATTATTTTTCACTAATTATTTAAATTTATAAAATAAAGTAAAATGTTGAACTAAAATTTTTTTGACAACACGAATTTTCATAAAATAATATTATGCCGCTGATTGGACCACATTAAAATTCTTATTTTCATTCATTTACTTATTTTCAACCACACATTCTTCAATAAAATAATATTTTTCATCACATCAATAATTTTTCCTTCTTTTTCAATCACACATTCTCCATCAATCTACTATTCCAAAATACATTCTTCCAAAATAATGTGATTAGGGTGTGTTTGAATATTCAGCCTGTAAATTTTAATGTGGCTCAAATATAGGCTATACATAAATTGAAATTTTTCCGTTCATTTTCAATTACACATTTTCAAAAATTATTATTTCAAAAATTAAAATTTCAAATAATGGAGGCAAACGGACATAATTACCGTCTTTTAAACTTATATTTATTTCCCATTTTTGTCCTGATCTTTATTTCTTAAAATGTTATTAACTTTTTTATTTTTAATTTGGTGATTCATAAATGCGATTTTTATTAATAAAACTGTGAAATGCACTTGCAAATGGTGCACCACACATAATAAAATAGGCAAAGTTAAAAATGTCAATAAACTATTTAAGCTTTAAACAAAAATAATTTATGATGCTATCAAAAATTTGAATTTGCCAATATTGGTAATATCAATATGGTTACTTGAAAAATTAAAAGCTAGTTTGCGGCTCGCAAACACAAGCATAACGAATACAAGTACGGTCTCTTCCATAGAAGTGAAATAGGTAAAGAGCACGAGTGGTGTTGATATAAAGTTGAGGGTACAATGCTGTAAATATTCAAAGAAATAATAATAAAATAAAAAAAGAATTAGAGTCGTTTTTTAT
Organism: Fraxinus quadrangulata; assembly: GCA_903798255.1. NCBI lineage: Eukaryota > Viridiplantae > Streptophyta > Magnoliopsida > Lamiales > Oleaceae > Fraxinus > Fraxinus quadrangulata. The sequence continues at coordinate 11,354 of CAIGRB010145557.1, forward strand.
TTTACTTTTTTTAGATATCCATATTTTCATTGCATTAGTTACATGTTTACCCAACAAGTACGAATTTATTTTCGATGTGGCCTTGTAGCTCTTCAAATAAATAAAAAAACAGAAATATTCAACGAAGATATTCTAAAATTGTCACAGGGTGGAATAATCTTTGCAGTGAACCAGTTTATCGATAGCACGATTTTACTTGCACTGAAGATAACTGGGCAAAAATGAACGGGAGAGAACTGGCTGCCCACGATATTCACTGCTCTCACGTTCTGACTTTCGTGGAACTCAAAACTCTTCAATGGCTACCTTCAGCCTCTCATCCCCAAATCACACAGGCTCTTCCATTCGTGTATTTTCTATTTTTTCTTCCCAAAATACTCCCACTCTTTCGTTTTATTCCCTATCAAAGCCCTCTTTTCTCTTCCCCTCCATATCTCTCAGACCCAAAATCGCAGCCAGACCTCGCTATGCAAACTTCATCGTTTCAGCTGTGAAGAAGCTTTCCGAGATTGAATTGGTGACTGTACCGGAGGAAACTGACTCAGTATCCGGAATATTTACATCAGATTCAGGCGTGTACGCCGTTTATGATAACAGTGGCGAGCTTCAATTTGTCGGCATATCGCGCAATGTCGCCGCCAGTGTTGTAACTCACAAGAAATCGGTGCCCGATCTCTGTTGTTCTGTTAAGGTATTATTCTAAATGTAATTCTTGATGCGTATATATGGAGTAGATTTGTGTAGTTAATTTCACGATTTTTACTCACATGAGCATGTAATATAGAAACTTTTGGTCATGCTATTTAATGGAAATCGAGGTAATGAACCTGCAGAAAGGTACTGAAATAGATAGTTTTTACAGCTTAGTGGCCCTTATAACTGGTAATGTTAATCTTGTGGCTTAGCTGAAAAATGAAAAAGGAAGAAACTCTGTGTTATACTGGATTGGATGTAAATATGTTATTTCATTTGAATTTGCTATGGCTGAAAACCAGAAGGACGTATCTGTGGACTGAATGCAAACCAGTTCATAGTAGTAAAGTTGACGAGTCAGCAGTAAACCTTTTGTTGAGTCTATAATTCGTCTAAAGAGTTTCAGAGAACTTTTGCATATGTTGTCTTAATTTTTGTCTATGCATCCTGGCTTAACTGCTATTGATGTGAGAGAAATTGGAAGGACTGGGAGAGGGATCGAAAATGGGAGGGAGGGATTTGTTTCCAGTGGTTTTGTTGTGAAGTCAAAGGATTGTGAAAAGTGGTGGAGAAGAATTCTCTTGCTCATGATTCTTTCATCACCCTAAAATGGGGCAGAAAAGCAAGAGGAAAGCGATGATTGGGAGTAGAGGAATAGAAACACGAATTGTGTTCTCCTTTCAATTTTCTGGAAGCCTGTTTTACCTTTTATGTAGTAAGTTAAATAAGGTGCTTTTCTCTCTGTTCATAGATAAGTGTAAAATGACAAACGGGGCCTATATGTCAATTTTTGCATCTCCCCTCATTTCCACAGTACCAAAGCAATGAACAGTGAAAAGAAATGGAGAGCTCCTTTTTAATGAACAGAAAATAGATCCTTGTTTCTTCCCCTTCCCTCCTACCGGAAGGCTTATAAGGGACTTAGTGGGATTTTGTTCTTTTAAGCTAGGTTGACAGTAGTTGCTCCAAGTATCTTTTAAATGTTTGGTAGAAGCTTTGGAAAGGAAATGGCTGGGATGATCTTTTCGTTCATACAAGAAAGGTAAGTGTATTTTTCTCTCTTCCTTTGTTACAAAGGATAGAACACGGCAAACACTGAACATTTTCTGCGGGTTTGATGTAAAATGCTGGACCCTAGTGGAAGGTAAATTCGTCTCATTTTTCTTTCCTCCTAGTTTTCGTTCTTATCAAGCAGTGGAAAACATTTTCCACCTTCTAATTTTCTACTCATCTTATCATTCCTTCCAAATTTCCACCGTACCAGACAGACCATAACCTTATGTTTGGGCAATTGGGAGGTGATGGAAAGTGGAAAAGTTCCAGCTTCTATTAATGGAGGAACAGATCCTTTGTTTCTCTTCATTGTTTGGCTAGATAGAGTTGTGTACGGATGTTACAATGGAGGAACAGGTTTTTCATTTCAGGCTAATTTTGATTGGTAAAAATGATGGGCAAGAGAGATTCATTTTCATAACATAATTCATGAAAGGATCCTTGAACAAGCATAGATTGATCTAAAAATCCTTAACAAAGATGTCTACAAGACGTTCTATTTTTTGATAGAAACATATTCGTTCAAGAAGAGCTCCATAAGTTGTTGATCGTAAATGAGAAGATTGGTTATGTAGAAAGATGAAAATAGATTCAGCCCCTGTTTGAGCAACATTAAAATTCTCATTCTCATTCTTCTACTCATTTTCAACCACACATTTTTCAATAAAATAATATTTTCCATCACATCAATAACTTTTCCTTCTTTTTCAACCACACATTCTCCATCAATCTATTATTCCAAAATACATTCTTCCAAAATAATGTGGCTCAAACACATCCTCATATTCACATATATGAGAATTATATAAGAAGAAGAAGAAGAAGAAGAATTTTTGATTTTCTTTTGAAAAAGAAGAATTGGCTTTCTTTGGAATAATAAGACTATTCCAATTACAATACTCATGAAGAAAGAATCATAATAAATGCAAAGAAGAGGCTGAGGACATCTCGTAGAGTGGGGGATTTCGTGATATTTCGAATTGGCTGACTTGTATTTCTAATAAGTTGTTTAATAGTTGGCATGTTGAATCATATACATAATGGGCTGGTTTAGATTGATCCTAACCAGATGATAATGAATTATTTCTATTAATAGATTATTAAACTCGTAGATAAAATCTCAAATCACGGATTTGTATAAAATCCAAGTTATTTTCATTCAGCTGCTACAAGATCAACAATTCCATAAGCTTGGTTGTTATTTACAACCAAACAATGGAAAATTCTTCTCGTCCTCCACTTTAAATCCTTTTTCACTTTTCCTTGTACAAAGCCTCTCCCAGTCTTCCCTCTCCATCACCTCCACTATCATCATAAAGTACAAGCACGACAGCCCCCACGGTACATATGGATGTTGAAGAGCAGGGTCTACATAACGTTTTGCTTCAATCCGAGTTTGTGGATGCTTCAGTGGACAAAGCCTAGGACCCTATGGCATGTGGCAATTTTGACTATTGGGACACTTGATTTTAGTTACTTTGCAGTTAATGGAAGGAACATATATACTACTAAACTGAGTAGTTTGATGTAAATTGTTCATGTTTCTGTATATTTCTCGTTTTCTCTTGAATCACTTAAAAGTTCTCTTCCGTAGGTTGGGGTGGTAGATGATCCTGATAGAACTGCTTTAACCCAAGCTTGGAAATCATGGGTGGAAGAACATATAGCAGCCACCGGAAAGGTACCGCCGGGTAATGAATCTGGGAATACAACTTGGGTAAAAAAGCTTCCAAAGAAGAAATCCGACCTGAGGTTAACTCCGGGTCGCAATGTCCAATTGACAGTCCCTTTAGAGGAACTCGTTGACAGGCTAGTGAAGGAGAACAAGGTGGTAGCCTTCATCAAGGGATCGAGAAGTGCTCCTTTGTGTGGATTTTCACAGAGGGTTGTAGCAATTCTTGAAAGCCAAGGGGTGGATTATGAAAGTCTAGATGTGCTGGATGAAGAATACAATTATGGGTTGAGGGAGACACTAAAGAAGTATAGCAACTGGCCTACATTTCCTCAGATTTTTGTTAATGGTGAATTAATTGGAGGCTGTGATATATTGAGTTCCATGTATGAGAAGGGTGAACTTTCTGCTTTATTTAAACAGTAATCAATTTTGTTAAAGTAAAATCAGATTTCTAATGCAAGACGTGTATTGTGAGAGAAATTCCAAATAGTTTTCTATATCGAATGTGGGATTGTATTGACATTAAGAAATAAGAAATACAGTAGTATTTGAGACACAAGTTCTTTTTTCTTCCATTGATGTTGAAATTTGTAGAATCTCGATTTCTCGTCATTTTTCTTTTCCCTGATTGTTCGCTACAAATGTTGGCGAGGAAAATCATTGCATCTACTAAAAGGATTAAGCCTTGAAAGTGATTATTTGAAAATCACTTTTCTAAAACAAATTTATTTTTGACCATACATTTTGAAAAACGATATTTTCTCAAATATTTCTACAATTTTTCTCACTTTTTAATTGCACAATCTTTAAAAGACAAAAATCACTTTTCAAATAATCACTTTCACACCAACAGTAAAAGTGAATCCATCATTTGTTGACGTAGGTGAATAGCCACAAGAAGGAAGAATGGAGTTTTGAAAAAATTAATATGAAAGTTTGATTGCTATGTTAGTTTTAAGAATTAGGAAAAATTAAACATTAATTTCAACCGAACATTTAGATTTACTAATTAGTATTATTCAAACGTTTCATAATATTCACTATTGTGACCAATGTTATAAAAAGCGCGTCTAACGTGCGAGGCACGAACAAAATATTTTGCGTTGACGGTAATGAGAGCCTAGGTGCTTTATTATTATTTTTTCTCCTTTTTTGAAAACCTTTTATTTGACTCAGTTTATTAATTATTTTATTTTATTTTTTTTAAAACATTTTTTTATTTGACTTTAATTTCAAATTTTTANGTTCCCAAAATATTCTGGGAACATACTTTGAAATCAGTGGTAAATATTTTTTTTCGGTCTTCTATTATTTAGTGCACTTGGTCTCTAATTATGGTTTATTACAAAAGATTCTGGCAGCATACTTTGAAATCAGTGGTAAATATTTTTGTCTCGTATTTTTTTTTTTTTTTTTTTTTGCTCATTTAAAAATTTTGAAGAGCAAATAAATTTTTTAATGCATTCCTATATGACATTTTGGATGTAAACCGTCATCAAAGATAAACTGCGCTAATTAGTGAAATATTGCGATAAGAACGAGCAGTACAAATTGGGGACATATAAGTGCGATGGTCAACGAATATTGAGAAAATTTTAGTGAAATTAAAATGCGTTACACCAATGTAAAATAATGGTTACAATATAATCAACCTTTTAAAAATACTATGATGTATTTGCAAATTGCAATTATTGGATCATAATCTCATTTATTTCCTTGAATCAAAAGATTTTAGATTTCAATCTCAAACCGCAGTCATACACCAACACTCAATTTTCTAAAAAGTGCGCTTAGACACGAGGCACATGGAAAAAAACTTTGCCTTGAAAGTAAGCGTAAATTAAGGGGTGCGCGCTTTATTTATTTATTTATTCCCTATTTTTAAAAATATTTTATTTGACTTTAGTTTATTAAATTTTTTTTTTCTAAAAGGTTTTTATTTGACTTTAGTTTTAAATTTTTAAATGATTTTATTTGTACGAAAGTAAAAAAAACGATTTTATTCGATAAAGATTTAGATAAGATTTAATTTACGGTACTATCTATATTATATAACTACGATTTTGAAATTTATCGTTTTATTGAAAACTTTGAAAGTATGTATAAATTCATATAAATCTCTTAAGTAGGATTTGTCTAGTTTGAAAATTGAAATTATGAAAATTTTTACATTTCCAAAACTTGAAATTATATAATTGACTAATTGTAAGAATTATTAAGTAACTATAGTATTTTCTAATTATAGATATTTAGTATGTATTTTTTTAACTATTAAATAGTTTTTAAAAGGATTAAGTATTTAAAATAATAATAAAAATAAATAATGAATTTTAACTCCTAGGCTTGTAAAGGTTGAACCTTGACCACCACTTCTAATTACGTTTTAGGACTTTTAGAACACTGATTATTATTAACCATTTATAAATTTGCCAAGCGGATTTTAAGTTTTATTTTCCTATTGGATTTTTTTTTTTTTTAAATTCTCCAAACCACAAAATACTATGTTTAATTTATGACAACCAATAAAAACTCGAATGTTACTAATTTCACCACACTTTTATTAACTAATTTTTTTATTTAAATTTTCAGAAGGGCATGCATTTTTATAGCAAATTCATCTTTACCTTGAGAATCTTAATTATCGTATATTATTACTTCTTCTTATTGGATTATACATAAGTTCAATTAATGTAAGTTGAGTTCTTAGCTCGGGTTTGAATAATATTTTTATTTTATTAATAATAATAAATTTAACCTCTTTACTTAAAATTTCATACAAAGTGATTTTTTTTTTTTTTTAAAAAAAGTGTAATTAAAACTTGAGAATAAGAAAATGTTAGGAATCCTTGTATAAAAATAATTTATAGAGAGAATATAAGGAATTGAGCCCCTATAATTTTTGCATATTCATTTTTAATCATTTATTTACGTAATAAAATATTTTACGATAATTAAGGTCTCAAGGTAAAGATGAATTTGCGTAAATAAAATAAATTTATTCACTACTTTATAACAACACATTTTTAAAAAAATCACTATTCAAATGTGGACAAATCAAGCTTGTACTCTATTTTATAGGATGAACGTTCAAATTTAGCCACGAGCCGCGTCATCCTGCGAGCAGCATAGTTTGTACCGTCGATTCAATTCTTTACAATGGCTGATAACAACTAACGACATTAGACGCGGATCACCATCCTGCACCGTTGATATGCACCCAAAATCTAACGGTTTTCAAGTATTCTTTTCCTCTGTCTCTCCAAATATATAGCCCACCAAATCACACTATTATATCTCACACATCGCAAATCAAATCCGTTGAAATTTCAGATTTCTCTCTGAAAAAAATGTCAGGAAGGGGAAAAGGCGGTAAGGGTTTGGGAAAGGGCGGTGCCAAACGCCACCGTAAAGTGCTGAGGGATAACATTCAGGGCATCACGAAGCCGGCGATTCGTCGTTTGGCTCGCCGTGGAGGAGTAAAACGTATCAGTGGTCTTATTTACGAAGAGACACGTGGCGTCCTCAAGATATTCCTTGAGAATGTTATCCGTGATGCTGTAACCTACACTGAGCATGCTCGCCGTAAAACTGTGACGGCCATGGACGTTGTGTACGCCCTCAAGAGGCAGGGGAGGACCTTATATGGCTTTGGTGGTTAAATAGCTAGGTAGGGTTGGGGAATTTGGGTTTGGGTGGTGGTGAAGTTTTGTATAAATGTGGGATTTTGTTAGGGGAAGGGTTCTGTGTTAGGTTTTAAATGATTGTACTTTGATCTGTCTTAGATCCTTTATCTGTTTCTTCAGTTAATGAAATTCTGTTTCCGTTATTTTGTATGACCTTCATTATTCTGTAGTGTTCTTATTTTCTCTACCTATTATCGATATTTCGGTGGGATAAGAATTGGGTTCATTGAGGTTGATTTCTACCTTGGCTTTCGGTTTGGCAGTGCTGTTGTTGATAACGACGATGTTGGATTCGAATGCAATACAATTTTTTAATCTCATAACAAATTTTGGAACTCAAGCTTAATGCTTTGACTGAGTTCAACTGTTTGAATTCTTGTAGTTCTTGGGCGGGTTCATTATTTACAATGTTGTTCTATTTATAACATATATTGGTCTACTGGAATTAACTTCATTTTTCAGTTCCGTGGTAATTTTATTTGGATCATGGATGATGCTTTTTGAAGCAATTGCAAACATATTTTTGTTACATCGTGCAATTCTCGTGCAAGTTTGGATGATTGTAGATGATGCCTCATGAGTTGTCTTGACTTTATTTGTGAAAAGAAAATCGTGCTTTAGAGTTAGTGTGCTGTTGGATTGAGCTACTCATTCACGCTGATAATTGTTTGATACCAGAACAGGATGTCATTTTTATAGCTTGATAGTTGTGTGGTCTTGACAAATGTGCAATTTTCAAGCTCAATAGTAAGGCCTTTGCTGATATGATTTGAAATATCTTCGTCTTCATACCTTTTAATATGCTATACCCTTCTCCTCGTGAGGTTGGGTCACCGAAGTAGAGGCATCTTGATTAATTATTTTTCCATCATTTCCAATAAGCTAGAAAGTACTCCTTTAACTTGAGAATTTTCCCCATTTGCAAAAGAATGGCAAGCTTGGGTTTTAAATTTTAACATTAGGTCACAACCTTTAGCAATATCTCCCTCCCCAAATATCTATTGTGGTAGATCTTTGCCACTTTTGACCCACTTTCATGACAAAGCCCATCAACTTATTCCTTTTGAGCTAAGCTGAGGCCTTTAACTTGGCTTGCTGACTCTATCTTGTGAGTTTCTTGTTTTGCCTTGCTATTTCTTAATGTACGTAACACAAACCATATCTTGAACTTGATTTTTGAGACGCGTTATTGATTGTTTTTTTAAGTTCTTACAAGTTTATACATACAATACGATGTGGTTGTCTAATCCTACAACGGCAAAAACATACTAAGCACACTATATAAACTGCAAAAACAAGCACATTAGAACAGTATACTAGTAGATCAGGTTGTCTCTTCGTGAAGCTGACCTTCGCTACCAGATTATAGGTTTTCTTTTTTCTTGAGCTTCTGCCCAGCCTCTCTCTGCCTTCCCAGCATCCAAGTTCTAAGATGGAACTGAATCGGCTGCAAAGAATCTCGCATTTTGGAGAGGACTCAAAAGTGTTTCCAGCACCACTTGAACTGTTCCAGTCCTCCTCTGCATGGCCGATCTAGAAGACTCCAGTACAGTGTCGGTTTCTCTAATTTCTCTGTTCATCAGCTGCCTTCTTCCTTCCTCCCTTGCCAGCTCAGCCAATGGAAGAGCTGCCGCATTTTCACGAATGAATACTCACCAATTCGTCTGCCAACAATCTCTCGTCAATTTTTGTCTCATGCTTCAAACGTTCAATTCTTTGGCTTTGATCTCTTCAGATAAATCACACACTGAGCTTGTCACCAGGTGAAGCATTAACCCTCGTTCAAACCACGATCCAAAGGAGGGCTTTCTCCAGGGGGCTGAATTAAGTTGGCGAGAACGCAAGGAAAATATATCTGTTAGCCATTAGTGCGTTTTCTACCAATTATTCTTGATAGTAATAAGCAATAACCCTATCAGGTCTCTGATTGCATCCTGATCACGATATTCGTGGCAAGTTTCGTTTCCTCAGCAACTTGTCGAGTAAGTTCTGTTGGCTAGCTAACCAGTACAATCCTCGAACGAGCTAGCATTATTGTTAGTTCCACTATATCTTGGGGCCATCTAGGTTTATCGACTTCAGCAATTTGAGGGCCTTAAATAACAATATCAAAAGAACATTCCGTAGACAGAGCAAATGAAAAAGTTAATAAAGTCATATAAAATGTTTTTTTACAAAGGGAAAAGATAATAAAAAATATTAATAATGCACGCCTAGGTGGTTAACTCATTCAATTCGCGTTTACTGTTAAGACAAGGCAAGATGCGCTTTTTAAAACACTGATATTTTCACCATATAAACGACATTATTCTTAAAAATTACTTTTGAATTCAATTAATTGGGTTTTTGTCAATATCTATGCACATATTTGAACAGTTCAAACTAGAAATTATTTCTAATCAAGGAGAGAATTAATGCGACTCGAGATTCTGGATGAAAGCTAACAAAATTTATTCTAACATAAAAATGGAGATGCGGGGTATCGATCCCCGTACCTCTCGCATGCTAAGCGAGCGCTCTACCATCTGAGCTACATCCCCTTTTGAGAATTGTGTCATGTTAGATTATATCTAATGAAGATATCAGTTTAAAAATAGATGATACACTTTTCTAATTGTAAAGTCTTTATAAATTGCGTTGGATTGATACTGGGTTTACTAATTTAATTAATATTAGAAATATATCTATTCATGTAATTTTGGTGAATCCATAGAACTTGCATTCTTGTAGTGGATGTTGACTACTTAAAAATTATGGTATAAGAATATACTAACTAAAATTCTAAATCACCTCCCAAAATACATAGCAAAGGAATAAAAGACTACAAATAGCAATAGAGATAGCAAGGGATGGATGGGCGGGCGAGGAGGAGATTACAAATCTCTATTTATTGTCCCTTTTAATTATTTTTTATTTTTAGAAAAATACGATCGTAACATAAAAATATAATATAATAAACTCCCTTTTAAATTTTTGGGAATTCAAGGCGGGAACCATGTTCATGTCCCGCTTACTATTTGGGATGGAAACTCCCCCACCTTATTTGGGACGGATGGGAGACATATCACTACTCCAATAATGCTGCAAATGGCCAAGGCCCATGTGCATGTGGCCTGGCCATCTTGTTTTTCCCTAAATTGAAAACAACATCATTTTTACCTTGTCCCTCCTTTTTTGATTGATTTTTCCGCGTTTAAACACTAATTTATACAATATTTTTCTCTATTCTTTTTCCACGTGCAACTGAACAACATGAGGGGGAAATCCCACAAATTGAAGATGCATTATTTACTAAAATTTTATTTTTCGTATTTATTTCTAGATTCACCTTAGTGCCGATGAGGGAGAAAAACTTACTTTAAACGCACTGTCTTATATGCAAACGTAGTAGTATCGATAATTTAAATGATCACATCTCGAATCCCAAGTCATTCATATCATTGCACATCGATATTCGAAGCGGTAAGAGAGAGAAACAAAGTAGACATTGAATATCCGAAGGATCATGATCTAAATAGACAATTCTAATATAAGAATATTCTATTTCAATCTTTCTCACAATGTGGGTTTCTATCATTGTACCCTTTTCATATTTCCTATAATTGTATCAACCAAAGGGCTCTTCTAAGTCGGGTCAATTTCATACCCCAAGCCACGTGATTTGCATTTTTGATCAAACAAAAAAGTCATTCCAAGAAAGTCATAAACTAATTAATATATAATAAGAGCTACACTGGTAATCCTAGCCACCCATTATTTTCAAATAAATGAATTTTGACATCACCGTGACACCGTCCAATACCCTTTTTGGGAAATTAATTGAGGTAAATAGCATGTTAAATAATAATTTTGCTACTCTTTTTTATACTTTGAAATTGTAACATGTCTTTTATAAGTCTAGTACTTGAAAATAATGAATTTAGCCTTTTGAAATTGTAACATGTCTTTTATAAGTCTAGGTACTTGAAAATAATGAATTTAGCCTTTTGAAATAAGTTTATAGAACTTTAATTGTATTCAACAAGTTTTTACAATTCTCGATTAAAGTTGAGTAAGTTTTCATAACACGTGAAACAAAAGGATTATAACCACTTTATTTATTTTTATTGCTTTCGATTGGGTTACGGAATAATTAAGTTCTTTGCTCAATCCTAAACCAATAAAATAACTTTTTTTTTTAATTCTAAGGGAATCTAATAAAAGTCAGTTTTCCACTCAATACATAGAAAAAATGAAAAAATTATTTCCACAGCCAAGAAAAATGAATATTTTATCAATTAGTATATATATTTTATTTCATTGTCGAACAAATAAGAAAGGCTTTTACCATTTTTTTCTCTTCTCGACTCACATAGAAAATGACACACACAAATACTAATTTGTTAATTTATAAAGTTTGACGCATTGCTCTTAGGAAAATATGTGATTATCAATTGTGAAGTTGACAAAACATTGCTACCATTATATTTTATCAATATTTAGTGCTATTTAGGTCATTAAGTCGGTATAATGGGCCAGCAAAACCCTAATGCCACCGACGTCTATTTTATTCACAGTTCACTAACAAGGACAGAAATCAGATAAAAGAGAAAATTGCACAATGGACTAAAAACTATTCTTAATAGCAAGATGATGCTCAACTTTTAAAATCGACAAATTAGTCAACGTACAGTAGGTTTCATAAGACCCACACCCTATTATCCGCACATTTCGTAAAATTTACTACTTACAAGCATTTAAAAGACGTACTAACAAGCAATTAATATTTTCATGTAATTGTACAATCGATTACCGAACAGAAAATATATAAAATCTTCTTTAAATTTTACTAACAAAATTTTTTCTTCTTCAAATTTTTAAGCACTATCTTAGTTAAGAAACTAAGCCCCAATTTGGTTTGGCTAAAAATCAACTTTTTAGTAGAATTTTATGAAATGCATGATTCAAATTTAATAAAAATCGTTGATCCCATAAAATGTATGATTGAAAACGAGTTTCAGAAAAAATTAATTTTAAAAAATTAAGATCAAACAAAGACTAAAAGTTTTATGAAATTGAATTCATGAGGGTGGTTTCACGACATGATAGAGAATTGGAATATTTTCCCATTATAGACCGATTATATAACTAACTATAACGAAAAGTTCGTCGTAACTTTCTTATTGTTTGAATCATCAAAGACCAAGTTACTAATAATAGATTAGAGACCAATAGTGCAATTTTCCCTTGTGCTAACCAAACAAGACGCGAGTGCTCCTGTTACGATTTGCAAGAGAATTGAGGAGCACCCCCAACCTCTCCCCTTCTCGCTGTATATATATATATATATGGTGTATGTGTTTATTTTATTATTAATTATCGTTACAAATTTGCAGAAGAGATATTTTCGTTGGCTAATATAAGCCTCTGCTTCTTCATTCATTCCATTCCATTCAATTCAGAACATCCTCTTTTCTTCTTGCATTTTTATCTCCGTGTTTTTTGGACACAGAATTGAAACCCCTCTGTATGCAAGCAAATGGCCAGTTGGGTCTTGTCAGAATGTGGCATTAGACCCCTCCCTCAAAATTTTCCAAAGCCCAGAACGGGTTTCTTCTCAAATTCAATAAAAAATCACACCCATCCGCTAAAGGTTCAATTTTTACATGCAAACAAGAAGATTTTTGATCCTAAATTCTCTCCAGTGTCAATTCCAAGGCTTTCGAGTGACAAAAAATGGGTTTTGAAAGTGAGTACACCATCGAGGATTGCTTCTTTGGATGACTATGAGAAAGGGGAGAAAAAGGAGAAAGTTGTTGGTGTTAATGGTGTTGGGAAAGAAGGAGGAGGAGAATTTGATTATGGGGCACCCCCACCATTCAAATTGGCTGACATAAGGGCAGCCATTCCAAAGCACTGTTGGGTTAAGGATCCATGGAGATCTATGAGCTATGTTGTGAGGGATGTGGCTATTGTTTTTGGGTTAGCAGCAGGTGCAGCATATTTAAACAATTGGTTCATTTGGCCTCTTTATTGGGCTGCTCAAGGAACAATGTTTTGGGCATTCTTTGTTCTTGGCCATGATTGGTACTTCCATATATCCCATTGTTTTTCTTTAATTTTTGGCTCTGAATTAACTTATATATGTATTAGTGTGTATGGTGGCTTCGTGGGTACTTTATTTGATTTAGATTTAGATGCTGATGAGTGGGTATGATTTTGTGATTTATCCCTTATACTGTATTTCAGTGGCCATGGGAGCTTTTCGAACAATCAGAAATTGAACAGTGTTGTTGGACATATCCTGCATTCTTCAATTCTTGTGCCCTATCATGGATGGTATGCTCGAGCTTGCTTTTTTCTTCTTCCTTTTTCTTGTTTGTGTCACTTGATAAATTAATTTCGGTCTCATAAGATACTTATGTGATGATTTTTATGCTGAACGGAACAGCACAGGATAGGATTGGGGAAGAAAAACAAGTTAAAATCTCCTCAGTTATTCTTTGCTATACTGTCCAATATTGTGTTGCTAACACGCCCTTATTGTTACATTATCGTTGAAGTTCTTGAACATTTTGTCTTCTAAGAAGTTAATTGGATGAATTTTACAGGAGAATTAGCCATAGAACTCACCATCAGAACCATGGGCATGTTGAAAATGATGAATCGTGGCATCCGGTTAGTTCTCTATTCTTTTAATGGATCCTTTGCCTTTTTAGGCCTTGGCTAGTATTTTTTATTCAATTTGGTTCTGAAGCATTAGTTATCATTACTTTTACTTTTAGTTGCCCGAGAAGATTTACAAGAATTTGGATAAAATTACACAAACATTGCGATTCATGGTGCCTTTCCCCATGCTTGCCTATCCTTTTTACCTTGTAAGTCTGCAACATCACTGGTTATATTTTTCTTTCTTCATTTTTTGGGTTAGAATTGTATGTTAAGCTGATAAATATTGTCCTCTCCAGTGGAATAGGAGTCCGGGAAAGACTGGTTCCCACTTTGATCCCAACAGCGACTTGTTTGTTCCAAACGAAAGGAAAGATGTGATCACTTCGACAATATGCTGGACAGCAATGGCTGCTTTGCTTGTGGGTTTGTCCTTTGTGCTTGGTCCAGTTAAACTTTTGCAACTCTACGGTGTGCCGTATTGGGTAATTTCCAATTTTCCATTGTTGGTAACATTGCTTACTGTGAACATAGAACTTAAATTTATAAAAAAGAGGGGAAAAAGAGTGAACTTCACATTGGTTTTATTTCCAACCCTTGGGAATCTTCTAATATAACTTTGCTTCTTTTAAGGGTTTTGTCATGTGGTTGGATTTTGTTACCTATCTTCATCACCATGGGCATGAAGATAAACTTCCCTGGTACCGAGGAAAGGTATTTTAGTGTCTTGATTTTATGCTTTCTTTTCGTTTTGTGTACTCCTATATTCTTAAGAAATATTCGGCATCTTGATTAGATAGGGTAGGTAGCATATATTGGGATTTCCCTTTGGGAGTTTGATATAGAGCATGATTGGTTGTGATTAAAAGTTACTTTTCTTGAAAGTATGTTAAGACTTACTTTCTAAAAAAGTAAGTTTTGTCAGCGAAAGAAGTAACTTCAATAGCATGTTTGGCAAAAACAAGTAACTTTAAATAGGCTTGACTTACTATTAATCATAATCAAACATGCTTACTTAGAATACATGAATTGTCACGCTTAAGTAATTGGTCACGGCTGATCCCTTATAAGAGTTAATGTTCTTGTAGGAATGGAGTTATCTCAGGGGAGGACTCACGACTCTTGATCGTGATTATGGATGGATTAATAACATCCACCACGATATTGGAACACATGTGATACACCATCTCTTCCCTCAAATACCACACTATCATTTAGTGGAGGCAGTGAGTAACCTTTTTAAGTTTTAACACATTAATTAGCTGCCATGATTGATATTTGACTTTTTGACACGTTGAGTGGTGATTATATCTTGACATTTTGGGCCTTTCCTTTCTTTGCAGACAGAGGCTGCTAAACCTGTCCTCGGGAAATACTATCGAGAACCTAAGAAATCAAGCCCTCTGCCTTTCCATCTTATTGGCGATTTGGTGAAAAGTTTGAAGCAGGATCACTATGTTAGTGATACTGGTGATGTGGTATACTACCAAACTGACCCCAAGCTTAGCAGCTCTAATAAATCTAACTGAAGCAATGGAGTGAGATCATGGTAAATTTCCGAGCCTGGCTTACATTGAACAACCTCTTTAAATGGCTTTAACTGAAATCCAATCCGGTATTTTGACACTGCCATTTTACGTTGATTTTGGCTCGACTTTGGCCAGAAAGAGATTCCCTGCAGTGAATGATTAAGGGATTTCATTTATTATATTGATAGATAGAAGTTAATACTGTCAAATTTCATATTGTACAAGGAAAAAATGGAGTCTATTTATTCTTGTGAAGAGCAATTTGCCTCTTCAGCAAGTATCCCTTGTATCGTTGAACGACATTAAGCCAATCGAAATGAAGGTGATAATTTCCAGTAAATTTAACCCTGTTGTATGGAGTAGACAGAATGAGAATTCTGCATTTGATGTGATTAGCAAAATCAAGAAGTTTGATGCATACATTACTATTGATGGTAGGTTCATTAAAAGTGCCATATTAAGTGAGAAACTCATTTATCGCGCGGTGGTTTTGATTAATTAAACATTTTTCACATTTCCTACACAATTAGTCATTATCAGCAAGTATAAACATCGGTAGTGGGATTCCAATCTTCGTTAGGTTTTCTATGTAACCTTTATTTTTGTGTGTATGGTGGGTGACATGGTATGAGGTAGGGATATGGAGCATATTCAAATGGCTAGTTGTGGTGGAAAAATGGAGATTTTCTTTTGGGAAAATGGATTCCCTTTGGCCAACCTATCTTTCACGAGGTGATACCCTTTTGGCCTTTCTTCAAGCATTAAAAAGGGTTTTCCAAGATACAACTTCTATGTTAAAAAAAATAAAAAAACGTAAAGAGTTCTTAACTTAATTGATTTTTGATCCGTTTGGTGTGACTTTTAAAAAACAAAAAGTTGCTTTTGAGATTCAAAATATACTTTTGAACATATTTTAATAATTTTCTGGAAGCGTGTTGTCTGATTAGAAGAGCTTTTAAAGAAAATTGATCTAATGTAGTTTTTTCGAAGAGCTTTCTTAGACGCATGAGCAAAAGTAGAAACTCTACCAAACGGGCCATATGTAAGTTTGCCCTAGTAAGGGATGACTTGAAAGTCATATTTGATACATTTAGCTCTCGTTTGAGCCCTATTTTTTCTCATTCAATTTTATTTTCACACATTTCCACAAACCATCCAGTCAATTACTAGTATAAATCACTCCACTCACGTGTCAAGCCTGACCCTTTCCAATACAACCGTTGGCAATAGAAGGACGAAAATGCCCTCTTTCTCATTTTGATATTCAACTTTGTCAAAAAAAGTAAGGACAATATTGCCATTAGTGACCTTAATGGTGAAATGAAAACAGAAAAAGTCATGAGCATATACAGAAACGTACACAACTTTGCAGTAAAATAGTCAGTAAGTTTCAGCCACCTACAATCTTTGACCCAAGAAAATGAAATGTAATGGAAAAACGGGGGCTTAGATAGTCATTATACAACTTTTTATGAATGGTTGAGTTTGAATTTGATTAAAAAAAAAAAAAAAGACGTATCCATTCAAACTAACTAACTCGACTATTATTTAACTAATTGGCCCACTTTTTACAACCATGGGTTCTCGAGATACACACGTGCAACAAAAAGCCAACAATTCCGGCTGCAGCCTGCACTGGGAAGAAATAACTAATAAGGTTTGATCAACTTTGTTGACAGCAATTGCACAGACATAAATGTAGAAGTGAATTCAATTGTTTTGGTCGGTGTTCAGTTCCCAAAGCATTCAACGTAGACAACAATCTTTTCTAATTGGGTGAATGGCATGAAATTCGTATGGTAGTTGCTAAAGACGGTTTCTAAGATCAAACATTAAGGAAAAAATAAAATGGACTTTTTATGGGGTCAGAAAAATAGAGGCGCAAGCTTGATCTTCTTTAATATTTTCATTAATATAATTATGGTATTTTGTTAGTAAGGGCCTTATATTTAATTTGACAAGAGAATCGGGATTAGGGGTGCAATTTTAAATATGAGAAGGAATTAGGTATTATAAACCATAGCCACAAAGTGATTGTTCGGAGTTTCGTAATATTCTGTAACTCTAATAAATGAATTATTGACTCAAATTTTCGAGTATAGTAAAATTGACGAATTTTTAGATTTATTAATGTTTTTCTCACTTCACACACATGAATTTTATTTTTTTTCAAAAGTTATTTTGCACGATGTCATGTTATTGGTGGTTGTCCATCACGCAAACACGAGTCACCACACCATAATCTTGGTGAACAAGTCTTAAGGTTTTCTTGTTGAACTTCAAATCTTTGAACAAAATACAAAATCAAATTCAAATTTATGATTTCATAACTTTGACTGAGCTCAGGTCTCCATAAAATTGCATTGATTGAGAGTTTTGTAAGTCAATACAAATACTAAGTTTTATGGGGGTAGACAAAAGAATGTGAATCAACTGAAACAAATTAGCGTCAGACATATCGATTAGGTTCTGTTTAAATTTTAAACGATCATGATCCTGGAATGAAGAACCAATCGGTTCTAACCCAACTATTCTTAATTAAATATTTTTTGATTTGATGAATGGTTTTATTTGACATATTTTGTATGAAGATGAAATTTTTCGTTTGCCTCAAAATAAGCTTCTTCTTTTTATGTGAGTGTTAGTTCTTGGTGATAGAATGCACTGCAATTTGCATTACTAATTTAGAAATTTTAGTTAGAGAACCAAATCAAATCAAACATGAACCATTTGGTTAGGTTCTGGTTTAGTTCCATAATTATCGATGGAACTAATGTTACTTATTTCAATTTTAATCCGATTTTAATCTCTACCAAACACACTCTAAATATAGATCCCGATTTTGGTTTTATTCTTTACCATGTGTCACTCATGTATCTAACTATTTTCATTCACAAACTTGAGTGTTAGAGTGTTTACGATTACGGCATCCCCTCATTTTTTAGTCTTGGAGGGGACTCGATCATGCACCTCTAACGTGTACATTCTAAGTGCGTATGTAACATACATGTGGATGAAAGTGCGGGATCTGTTAATGTGCTGGATTCCAACCAGATTCGGAGGTCGACAGTTTAATTATAAGAAAATCATTAATTCTCAGTTCAATAGTGATTTTCTTCTGAACCAAATCATTTGAAATCACGCCCATTCTTAATTTTAAGAGAACGTGTTTCTAGAAGAGATGACGTGACGCTCTCAAAAATGTTTACAACTTATTTCAACTATAAGCCGAGATAACTCAGTTGCGGTCAAGTTGAGCAAAAAGAAACTTCAAAATTCCCAAGTAAACCCATCCTTCATGAACGGATTTCTTGACCCAAGTTTTTTCTAAACTCTAATTCATTGATCTCCATTTTCTCTTTTTCCAGAAAATTGCAAAAAGACCACAGAAGGTAGTGTTGGAAATGAAAGTTTATTCACTTGTTACACACGATTCTTTACTTAATTTAGTACTAGAAATAATTAGGCTGGATACTACATTTTCCTTTTAAAAATTTAAAAATATTTCATTGTTCTGTTTTTGGATGTTTACTTAAACCTTTTTGAAGAATACTAATTTTCGATCTTACACTAATCTAAATGCCAACAAACCTTAGATTAGAGGTAAGCATTTTACTCGGAATCGAGCTTTCCGAATCGAAGTGAAATCTTCAGTTTTAGTTAAATTTCAAAAATTACATGAAAACAAGTGGCTCAATTTACAGAATATACAAAGTTTAATGGGTGGTTTCGGATCTTAAAATTCCGGACCGAAACCCCATTTTCATTTTTTTAAAGTTCGTGTAAATTGTCTGATTGCTTTCACTAGTAGTAGATTCGGCAAAGAAATTAGTATTAATGCGATTGATTTTCTTTTTTATAGGCAAAACTTGTCGAAGGAGATCGCTGGAAAGGTATCTTATGGAAACCAATGAGGAGTCAATATATAATTTCTCTTATAGACAGTTGAATGGACTAATGCAAAAAAAAAAAAAAATTTTGGGTTGCTTATGGTTTGTTTTTTCGAAGAAAGTGCTACGATAAAATCGAACCCATTTTGGTTTTGGTTCTAAAAATTGTACGAAATCAGGTGATTTCATTTACAAAGGAAGTTTGGATCCACAAGAAATCCTATGGATCTTTAGGATTGGTATATTTTTTCTATATCATGTAGTTTCCTTGAATCGAGTGAAGTATCACAAATCTTTCCGCCCATCCTGTATATTGTCCTTTTCGTTATGTGTTGGAATAGAAACTTAATTTCTTAAATTCTTTTAAATCTTTTCTATATTCTTTTAGAATTTGTGTTTATCCAAAACTCTAATAATCATAAAATATCATCTTAAATTAAAATCATAAAATCCTAATAATCATAAATATCATCTTCAACTAAAATTATAAAACCCTAATAATCATAAAATATCATATTTAACTGAAATCAAAACAACAATGGAAAGATTACCATTAGAGGAAATACATGAAAACATAGCAATACATGTAGAAAAAATTGAAAAATTAAGAATTATGTTTTATTGTGAATTTGATGAATTTAGTATTATCATTAGAGAAAATACATGAAAACAGATTTCATCAATTTTTATTTTTGTTTTTGAAAGAACAAAATCATGTGAGAAGATGGAAATCTTGCCCCACCATTAATGGATGTATTTAGAGTGGAACGATTATATAAAATTTGTATGGATTTATAGTGTTTAAATGAATGAATCTAATAAGAACAATATTGAAATTTGACGTGGATGGAAATAGTAATTTTTTAAAATTTTAATAGGGATAAATATATAACAATGTGGATGTAAATAGCAGCATCATTTATAAAATATTCGAAGTTTAATCGATGGTTTCAGTTCTTGAAATATTTAGACTGACCTATTCGATGCCCACCCCTGCCCTAGATTTATTTAAAATCACCCTCACTGCCACAATTATTATTTATCATCTTCGCCAAAAATTGTCATCTTCACCACTATGACCCACAACCACCATTATGGGTATCAATTTGACTCGCCAGCTCAAGCGACTCGTGGCTTGGCCTAGAAAAAGCTGAGCCGGCCCCCTGGCTATCAAGCCAAGGCTTGGCCCAAGTCAATCCCATTTTGGGACGTCGACCAGAGCCACCCCATGTGAATCGACGAGCCCCGTGGACTATTTTCGGTCCGTGATGAGCCGAACCTTTAAAAAAATAAATAAATAAATAAATCAGCAGCTGCCTGCTACTTTGTTAAAAAAAAAGGAGCCGATCCTACCCGACTCAACTCGATAACACCCGAGCCGAAAGCTCGGGACAAAATTAGATTTTTTGACTGAGCAAAATTTCAATTGGATTTGGGCAAACAAAAAAAGCTCGAAACATTTTTATTCGAACCGAGCCTGGATTTCGAGTTTCAACTCGCGAGCCGGCTCGTTGACATACTTAAAGTCCACCATTGAGACCCATTACCACTATTGTGATCGATCATCGTTTTAAACACCACTGCAAACTGTATCTAGCATTACAACCCACCACGACCATTGGGATCACCATCAGACCCACCACCGCAGAATATGGGTTGTTGAAGATTGATGGAAGAATGTGATAGCGTTGGTTGGGAAAAGATAGGAGGGGACAAGCTTACACAATTCAAAAGTAACCCTTTTCTTATATTATAAATAAGTGAAAAAAATAACTTATGAAAACAATTAAAAAAAGTATAATTTACATATAATCAAAATTAATTACTCATAACTGTAACCAAGCAGGAGAGACGTCCAGAAAGTTTGACAAAAATAATTGGAGCCACAATGAGAAAACATACAAGAAATAATTTACGTAGCCCTTTTCTACCAATCCTACTATTTATGCTGCACAACTTATTCAGTGGTAGTATACAAGAAAACAAATTACGTCAGACAACGTGTTACTGCATGCATGACGTCGACAACAAACTTTTTTACTCTCAAAATATTGGGTCGATTATATGAAAATCGTTATTCTCATTTCTTTCGATATGATCATGTGGTAACTATCGACTGTTAAAATTAAATGGCTTCATAAAATTTGGTGGGTCTAAATTTGTGTAGATTATAAGAAATTAAGCACATTTTAAGGAAATTTTGGACTACTTTACAACAAATTTCGTTACTAATTGTATGTTTAGTATGTAGTACTAAATAAAATTGTTAATGTCATTATTTTCACAAAGTGCAACATATAATATTTGATAAAATATTTAATCTTTCAACATCGAATAGAGGTATGAAAGGAGTTATACTATCCTCATATCTTGTCCTTGGCCTCGATCAATTTCGGACAGATTACATTTGAAATTATGACATCAGAACATATAGCACATTCATCTTGCAGGTCTGATCCACACCTACAAGAAAGGGAAAAGATATTAGGGCAAATTGATCTTCCAAACAGAAAGAATTTACAATTGAACACCAAAATTTAAATAATTAATATATTAAATAAGCATTTAGGTGAGGTGGTTCAAATTTGAAGTCTTGCCCTCGCCCCTTCAAATATATTGTGTACGCATCATGCATATATATGAACTTCAATGAAAATATGAATCCGTCCTTAAGATATTGATGACTCTGTGACTACACAGTTCTTTATAGATAAACATGGCAAGGCAAACCCAGCCTCTATATATGATGCAGATTACTCAGCACTAATTAAAGCTCAGAAAAGAAGATGAAAAATCAAAGCACGGAGTTGTTCCGATCAGTATAGCGGGCATAGAAAGGTTCGTATAGAGAGATCCAATCAACACGAAATTTTACCGTACAAAAAGCCTAATGTGAATAACCCGCAGCCTCAATTATTTCATTTGATATGCATGCATCACCACTAGAATTCTTCATTTTCCATCTATTCTCCAAACACTTGAAGCACAAACTATTCAACCATCCCACCAAAGGTGTTACTATAGTATTGCAATCTCTTTATTTATTTATATTCTTGATTTACTACTGGTGGTTTTTGTTGGCTTAACTACATGTAATTTGAGTCTCTTTTGTTTCAATTTTCAACTAAATAAAATTGAAAATTTTGTGATCCTTAACTACTCATCATGCTAGTTCTATAATCTGGCAAATGTTACAACTTCTTAAAGACCTAATTCTAATTTATATCTCGAATCAAGATTTATGAACAAATATGATGGCATCGTCGAGAAGAAAATAACCCCTATCAGCAACAAAAAGCATTAAATTAAACTAAAATAAGAGTTTCAAGACAAACCTCATCTCTAAGGCTTAATTTTTTTGGTTTTTTTTCGTTTTTCTCTTCTCCAAAACTAGCTAGTAAAAACATAGAGAAATATCAGCAGCAGTAAGGCTACATGTCTTCTCTTCTAAGCTTATTCAATAAAGCTGTAATAAGGGTATCCCTATTTTCTGCTCTAGCTTCTTCTCTAATTCTCCTTTGTTCTTCCCTTTCTCTCCATCTTCTATCCATCATCATCCTCTCATTTTCTAAATCCTCCATCGTCTTTCTCCATTCCATTTCTTTTATTCTTCTCTCTTCTTCTCTTGCTTCATATGCTTTCAGCCACTGCATCTCCATTTGCATCTGTTGCTTCATGAATTCTTCCATTATCTCCCTTATACTCGTGATCAAATTGCTCGAATTGCTGGGATTTGTATTGCTTTTAGTCTTCCTTTTCTTCTTACTGCCACCCTTTTGGTCCCCATCGCTGTCGTCATTATCGTCCTCCTCGTCTGAAGATAGCTGCGCAGTGGCCACGGCTTTTTTCTTCGAACTACTTGCTCCACCGCCTTCAGCTTCAATCCATAGCATTCTTTGCATTCTTGCACCAAATATTGCTTGGAGTTCGTTGTAAAATGGAAACTGTTGGCGCATACCTTCTGCCTCCATCGTTTCACATCCCTACAAATTACATCAAGTATGATAAACAATTTTCGCTTATTTTCGAAGACTATCAATCCTCCCCAACAAATATACAAGAAAGTTTCAAATCTTCTCGATGATAATAAAAAGTTTACCTTGAATCGGGTAACGAGGTTTTTCCACTTGCACTTACACTGTTCAGAGCTTCTATTATAACCCTTTTCTTTCATCCTGGTTGAGATTACTTCCCAGAGAAGCTTATTCCGTTTAGTCTCCATGAACGTCGGATCGAGCTCGGAACGAATCATCAGGAAATCCCTGGTTTCTTGAATACTCCATTGAGGAAATCTATCAGCTCCACCGCCACCGCCTGTATCTATATTTACACTGGTGTAAGGGTGGTGGTGGCCCTCCATTAAAATATATATATATATAGATATCGATTCACTGAATCGACGTAGCCACGAAGGTAGATGGAAAGATAGGAAGATGGATCGAATGAGAAAAGAAAAAGAAAGGTAGAGAGAGAAACTGAAGAAGGTTATATATATCTGTAGTGTGAATATATGGTGTGAATTATCAAATTGTCAATGAAAAAGAATGATTTCAAAGCTTGGGTTGGGTGTCAAAAGAGAGCGTTCATATAACTGAAAATGAAAGAAAAAAATAAAGCAACCACGTTCTACTCTCTCTCTCATTCTTTTTCTTCTCCTACACAACAATTTCTTCCAGATTAATCCCTCTGACTACGCGGAAACTGTACTTCTAAATATCATATTACGTTTAACTGATGTCATGCTTACGACAAGATGTGGGACGAAATTACTTTTGTGGATTGTGCAATGGGAGTATAAGTGTACGCATAAGGGCGTCTATAATGGACACTCGATAAGATGTCTATTGTTGTAAGACGTCTTCCCAATAGGGGGTGCCCCTATGGATACACACTTATATACTCATAGTATTTTCCTACTTTTGGAGGGCTTTATTCTCTGTGACCAGTTGTAACTCTTGTTCTAAAAGCTTTGTATTAATTTTGATCGGTGTTATGAAAAGCAATGTTTAGGCGGGAAGCGATTGCAAAATGCTCCACTTTGAGCCTTTTTTTTTTTTTGGTGCAGTTGGCGCGCAATATTTTTTACATTCTTACATTTATAA
Organism: Fraxinus quadrangulata; assembly: GCA_903798255.1. Lineage (NCBI taxonomy): Eukaryota > Viridiplantae > Streptophyta > Magnoliopsida > Lamiales > Oleaceae > Fraxinus > Fraxinus quadrangulata. Next base: position 35,627 of record CAIGRB010145557.1, read on the forward strand.
AGCTTTTTTTCCTTTAATTATTACATAATTTTTAAATTGATT
>CAIGRB010145561.1:6653-28757 GCA_903798255.1 Fraxinus quadrangulata
GGTTGGTCGTTGAAATGAAAGATTTTTCGCTAGTGAAGCTTTAAGAGAAGAGATAGGGCAAGTAGTCTTGATTGAAAGTACATACACAAGCACAATGGATGGGAAATCGTGAAAATGATATTATGGTTTCTTTATTAATGTGTATAACAATATCGAAGATGAAGAAAAATATAAAAATGTCTTGTTTGTTGTTTGTCTAGTACCAATCATGCCCTTAATCTTTTACATTTTAGTTACTTGGGCTGATTTATCTCAATAAGATTAACATATACATTTAGCAATGCTAACCGTATTAGGAAGGGACAAATGGCAAATGTTTTGATGAAATAGGAGAGCAGTTTTCAAGTTACAGTATGTTAAATAGATTTATCTAAAATGAAATCGAGATGAAAGTGGTCATTCTTTACAATTTCCTTTTTACAAACAACTTAAATTAAATGATAAAATCTTAAATTGAGCTTCTAGCTTTTAAATTGTTGTTTCCATGGACACACTATGCATTCGTAGAATCAGTGAAATTTGGAACTCGATATATTTGCTTGTTTTCACTCTCCAAAAGTTCTTGCACTTGTTGTTAGTTACCTGCATATGTTTTTTTCTCAAAAAATGTTATATTGCTATTGTGTTTTAAAAATATTTCCTCTGCTTTTCTCATAATACATATCAGATTAATAAGGTTAAATTGGTTGTTTAATCTATACAGAAAACCAAAAATTTGAAAAGTTGATTATCTTATACTGAAACACAAAAATTTATAATTATTAGGGATAATTACAGTAGCGGTATCAAACATTTCACCTTTATGCAGACTTTACCCAAATCTTTCATTTGTGCCACTAAAAGTACCAAACCTTTTAGAAATTAGCACCTAAAGTTCAAATTGATGATTTCTGTTAGTTTAACCGTTAATTGACTATAATAGTAAACTTTGACCATTTTTAAAAGGATAAAATAGTAACTTTACAATTTTAATATAAAATACAATAAAAACTATATTAAGAAAAAAAAAGAAGATAAAAGACTCTCTCTCTTCTTCTTCTCTCCTTGACCCATACAGTTTCCACCTCATCCCAAACACCGACACCACCAACCGCCTCCACGCCGACGTTACTGCCATTTCCTCCACCTCTTCCATTTTCATCTTGATTCTGATTTCTATAAAGTCTAGGAATCTCACCAAGTTGAAGATTCGTGCCTATCGCACAAATTTTCATGTGGATTTTGCAGCTTCGAGGCCAAAGGCATGAATGCCTTGCTCAATAATTACAAATTTCTTGAAGAATTATCGGTAAAGTGATTGTTTGGTGTCAGTGACTGTGTTGGGGCCGAGCCAAACGCCTCCACTTCCTTAGTTCTAAGGTTTACATTATCCACCGAAGAGATGAATTTAGGGCTTTGAAGATTATGCAGAGCAGAGCTTTGTTCAAACCCAAAGATTGAAGTCTTGTGGAATTCTACGGTGATTGAGGCGTACGGAAAAATATCTTTGGCGGTTTGAAGGTAACGAATGTGGTGAGTGGGGAGGTTATCGATTTGAACATTTCTGGATTGTTTTTTACGATTGGACATGAGCCGGCAACCAAGTGTTTGGACGGGCAGCTGGAGGTATATTCTGATGGGTATGTGATCGCGAAGCCTCAAACCAACTTGGTTGGGTGATGGGAATGAAGAAGGCGGTGAACGGTGATATTCCGGTGAATCTTTCAACGATGATGAGGAAGTCAGCAGTATTTCGATTTTTGATTTTATCAGCAAATACTGAACTGGTTTTTTGTTTCAGTGGGGTGGGGTGATGGAGGGTTTTTTAATTCTTTTATTTTAATTTTTTTATATGAAAAATATAAAATTACCCATTTGCCCTTTAAAAAAATAGTAAACAATTGGCCGGACTTTTGAGTTTTGGTCAACTAACGGTTTTTGTCAATTTGGACTGAAGCTGCGATTTTTTTAAAGATTTGGTACCTCTGGTGACACAAATAAAAGGTTTGAGCAAAGTTTGCATAATAGTGAAAGATTTGATACCGTAGCTGCAAGGTTCCCTAATTATTATAATAAGTTGATTTATTTCCCAAAGGGTTGATTATTTGATAATCACATTTCTACCAAAGAAGCATCAAAATACAAAGTATATTGAACTTAATATTGCCATAATTTTTTTCTCCATATAAAGTTGAATCAAAGCCTCATATGCTTCAGAGAAGAAAACCTACTGAAAGATGACAAAATTTTGAGATCAAATGAATTGACACTCAAATCAAGGGCCTCCAATTTTTTAAATTTTGACAATCCATCAATACTTGCAACAAAGTCCAGTATATATCTATATTGTCACTCAAAGAAACTTGTAAAACGTTTAGAAGTTCAAAATACGTATCACTCAAATAAAATAGTAATAATAAAATTGAATCAGCTGGTTGCCTAATTCAGAAGAGATAGCATCGTACCTTAATTCTCAATCCTTCCTACTAAATTATTCCCCGCCAATGAGTTTACTAATTTCAAATCCCTAGCGAAATTAAGATTAAGTTGGATTATTCGTTTAGTTGTGTTGTTGCATTAAACCTGTTGCCATGAACAACAGTCAGTTATAGTCTCATTAACAACCCATGAAGGCAGCGATTCTCCACCGGGGAAGTTTATATTTGCTTTGAGGTGCAAAACCATCTCTTCCTCCCAACATCCTAAATAATACCATCCATTTAGTAATGAAAGCACCATCATCACTAAAATTATCAACAACTTAACATCACCATAATCTAAAGTTTGGGCATGTAACACAACCACTTGAGCACCACTAGGGAGCTCGGTGAGTTCTCACAATCTGTTTTGGGCGCTCGAGCGTCTAGATCCACTTTCCTGGTTCTAAGGTTAACATTATCCATCGAAGAGATGAATTTAGGGCTTTGAAGATTATGTAGAGAAGAGCTTTGTCAAACCCAAAGATTGAAGTCTTGTGGAATTCTACGGTGACTGAGGCGTACGGAGAAATATCTTTGGGGGTTTGAAGGTAAAGAATGTGGTGAGTGGGGAGGTTATCGATTTGAACATTTTTCGATTGTTTTTTATGATTGGACATGAGCCGGCAACCAAGTGTTTGGGCGGACAGCTGGAGGTAGATTCTGATGGGTATGTGATCGTGAAGCCTCAAATCGACTTGGTTGGATAATGGGAATGAAGAAGGCGGTGAACGGTGAGATTCCGGTGAATCTTTCGACGATGATGAGGAAGTCAGCAGTATTTCGATTTTTGATTTTATCAGCAAATACTGAACTGGTTTTTTGTTTCAATGGGGTTGGGTGATGGAGGGTTTTTTAATTCTTTTATTTTAATTTTTTTATATGAAAAATATAAAATTACACATTTGCCCTTTAAAAAAATAGTAAACAATTGGCTGGACTTTTGATTTTTGGTCAACTAACGGTTTCTGTCAATTTGGACTGGAGCTGCGATTTTTTTAAAGATTTGGTACCTCTGGTGACACAAATGAAAGGTTTAAGCAAAGTTTGCATAATAGTGAAAGATTTAATACCGTAGCTGCAATGTTCCCTAATTATTATAATAAGTTGATTTATTTCCCAAACGGTTGATTATTTGATAATCACATGTCTACCAAAGAAGCATCAAAATACAAAATATTTTGAACTTAATGTTGCCATAATTTTTTTCTCCATATAAAGTTGAATTAAAGCCTCATATGCTTCAAAGAAGAAAACCTAATAAGAGATGACAAAATTTTGAGATCAAATGAATTGACGCTTAAATCAAGGGCCTTCAATTTTTTAAATTTTGACAATCCATCAATACTTGCAACAAAGTCCAGTATATCTATATTGTCACTCAAAGAAACTTGTAAAACGTTAAGAAGTTCAAAATACCTATCACTCAAATAAAATAGTAATAATAAAATTGAAACAGCTGGTTGCCTAATTAAGAAGAGATAGCATCGTACCTTAATTCTCAATCCTTCCTACTAAATTATTCCCCGCCAATGAGTTTACTAATTTCAAATCCCTAGCGAAAGTAAGATTAAGTTGGATTATTCATTTAGTTGTGTTGCTGGATTAAACCTGTTGCCATGGACAACAGTCAGTTGTAGTCTCATTAACAACCCATGAAGGCAGCGATTCTCCATCGGGGAAGTTTCTATTTTCTTTGAGGTGCAAAACCATCTCTTCCTCCCAACATCCTAAGTAATACCATCCATTTAGTAATGAAAGCACCATCATCACTAAAATTATCAACAACTTAACATCACCATCATCTAAAGTTTGGGCATGTAACACAACGACTTGAGCACCACTAGGGAGCCCGATGAGTTCTCACAATTTGTTTTGGGCGCTCGAGCGTCTAGAGGACGGTCAGCGAGCTCTCTCTAAGCAACCATCAATACATTCGTGATATCTTTCTCTCTCGATGTCAGACTAAGGAGATTTAGAATGCTTTGAAAAGTTAACTTAAATGACTATAATTCTTCTAGAAATAACATTGTTCAAATTCATATGTGAAAAATGTGTTGTAACTTTTGACTGGGAATTTGGCGCATAATTTATGCGACAATTTGATATTCATTTGACTTTTAATTGCATCATATTGTTCATATGCGATTTGGATGTACTTGAACTTTTTGACTCTTTCAAGACATATACTACGAATCCATTGACTTTTTGAATTTAATTACAACTCCAATATTTTAATTTTGTTTAAGGAATAGCTAATTACAAATAGAGACCTAACAATTCTTAACTTATTTAACTTGTTAAATTTGGATCTCCACGTGACTAAGACCATAAGTGTAGACATTAAAATCAGAGAGTTTCACATTATTTACAACTATATACTGCTAAACCATTAAATATTTATCTTCAATTCAATTTAAAATTGCGTGATATTTGAACATCTAAGTTGATGATTTCCATCATGTGGGGAACACATGATAAAGGTTTGAGACCCAAACCATCAGTTTTGAAAGTTAAGGACCTACAATCCCACCCGTCACCAAGTGAAAGGTTAGGAATTACATCCTCTAATATACCCAATTGTAAATTGAAGGACAAATAAGCTCTTTTGTCTAGTTATCTAAGATATGGTGAGGAATATGGATTTTATGTCATTACAACAGGATCAACATTCTTCATAAAAATTTGTGGTCACTACATGAGTTTTTTTCTTTTTCTATAATCACTATTTTTTGATTCATTTGCTCGATGTCCTCGAAGATCGTTAGCAATTACAAGTCTATGAATACTGATCCTTCGCTCTATGCATGGTCGGTCATGTGTCGTAATTTGCATATAATTCTATGATCGTAAACTATTTATTGACTTTATATAAAATACACTGGCATAATATATACGATAAAAGGTTAATACAAATTACGAAAGTCAGATTCACTTGCACGTCTTGCTTTTACTACTACATATAATTTGGAAGATCAAAGAGTTGGGCAGCAATTTTGTTTCCTTCATCAAGCTTGATCATGACAGTGATTTCCTCCATTTGTTCGGAGTTTTAGCTTTTACAAGCCTTGTTTTCATCTGTAATGGCGTTTTTAGCCCTATCCCTATCTCGCCTTCTCTTTCTACTTCTTCAATCTTGTTCCCCCTAAGTGTTGGAATTCCAATCTTCTTCCAAATGAAAAATCCCTTCTTTTTCTCCATTAACTTTTCAATATGTCCTTCAAGTGTCATGCAATGGTTCTGCAGCCTTAGAACATTTTCTTTTAACCTCTTAATTTCCATTTGTTGCACGTTGATTTCGCGCTTTGACGGGCACCTGGCAGGGGCGTCTAGCGCGGTGTTTGGACTAACCATGCCACTGCAAGATCCACTGATATCAAGAATCTGCTTGTTGAGCTTGTTTTGCTTTGAGAAGAGAACTTGGACTACAGCGCGAATGGGCAGTCGCTCATTTTGAGCTGCGTGAAGGGATGCCTCTGGTGAAAATTTTCTACTATCAATTAAACGACAGAGCCTGTTTCTCTCTAGTTTTGACACCCCTGGATGTGCCTGCCAGAATAATGAATTTTGATTATTCCATAAATCCTTAAATTTTCATAAGTTCATCTGGGTTTATGTAGTCGAACCAGACTGAATCAGACCTAACAAAACATGCTGGCTCGGTCTGGTTCTACCTATATATTAATCAGTTCTGATTTAAGAGTTAAGACCGAGAACTATGTGGTTCTCGTCAGGTTCTCAGTTCTATATCCAAAATAGAAAAACCCATTTTTTAAAAAAAAATATTATCCGTGTTTTGTTGATTGAAAATTGAAATAGGTAACTTAGAAAGCCAGAAACTGAGTGACCTTTTCAAATGGAACCGAACTGTTCAGTTCATAATCACATTTGGAACTAATGGTTCAATTTTTATTATTCCCACTGGTTCTTGATTCGGTTATCTTCAGAATCAGACTAAAGAGGATTGTGGCACGCCAAACAGTAATGGACAACACGTATGAAATCCAATGTTTGGCATATCTGTAGCTTTTTGTCAGGATAAAATATATGTAAGCAAGCTGACATAGCCACAGACTATAGAAATATTGTACCCTAGCAGCAACTGTTTAGTGAAGAATCCAATGTTGGTGACAATACAAGAACTCCTACTAAAAGGGTCCACTTTTATCCAATTTGTGAACCAGAAACAACCTTGAGATTTCTAAAATGCATTGTCTACCAATAGACTTAATAATCAATTGAGGGCTGCAAAGATTGTTCCTGAATTGGCTCTTAAACACACATTGACATAAAGTTAAAGTTAGATGGTGACCGAAACAGAAAAATATCGTTCGATATAACTTACTTTGAGGTAGGTATCAATGGCACGATACAGTCCATCATCCACGGTACGAGCATGGCCTGGAAGCGCGCTAGCAAGAGCTACAAATTCAGATAATGTCAAGTTGGAATCGATAGCGGCTTCTGAAAGGTAACAATCCACAAGCTTCACGACTTTAATAAGGGCAGCTCCATTTCTTACAGCTTCATCTAAATTCATGAACCCTCTAACCAGCCGAAGAATAAGCTCGACATCAAGCAGTGTCATACAAGTGTGACTAAATGATGGTATCATCAGTTCTCTCAAGGAAGCCTGGTCGAGTTGCCATGAAACACGCTTTTCAAGCTCAGCACGATAAGCAGGCTTGACGCGAACCATGCTAGCAACGCGTAGTAGCCTTAACAAAAAGTTGCAAGGAATTGATTCCTTCTCTGGAGGAAGAATTCCCACTATAGTTTCAACAAAGAACCTTTTCTTCATCCATGAAGTGGTAACACTCTCGGGGGACTCCTCAGCGTTCGCAATCAATTTTCGACCTTCGTCGTCGGACAGGTCGGGAAGCCATATCGATGCATAATGTGTTATAATTGAACCAATTAAATCAGGCCTCACCCCCTTTTCCTTGATGCTGGAGACTTTCTCGACGAAATGACCCATGTCGAGAATGCAGTCGTCGTCGAACCAGCATAATTCAGAGTCGAACTCTGCTGCCTTGCAAGAAAATGTGGTGTATTCGGGCGATGTTAGTTTCTGCATTTTGATAGACTAATTTTTGGATTTGGAAATGAGGGAATTTTTTTGTAGTACAAATGGCTCTTTCAAGACACTGTATAATAGTAATTGGAGAAGTATGCAATTCACCTAATGTTAAGATATTCTATCCTTATATTGAGTCTCTATGATCCCAACCGACCTATCCTAAGGTTGCGTTTTGCGTACCTTATTACACTGTATAAAAAATATAGAATAAAATATGAATGGATAGCAGTAGGTGTATGGTAATATGGTAGACTAAGGTGGATAATATTCTTTGATCTCTTAATCAAACAAATGTAATTTGCACTATAACCATATAACATAATGCGGATGGTGAAAATGGATTTAGACCCATGAGATAAATAATATAAATGACATTCTTTTGAATGAAAAATTAAAAGATAACATTCAACTATTACTATTCATTTTAATTTTATACTGAGAGTGTGTTTGATTAAAAAGTATGGAACTTGTAGGAAAGAAAGAAAAAAAAAATTTAGGCAATTGAATCGTTTAAAACATTTTGCATAGAAATTGTTAATTAAATGTATTCAATTGACTTAATTTTCAACATAGAAAATATTATACTTTTTCATAAAGTTAAGTTTTTGAAAATTCCGAATTGCTTAGAAAATAAAAACACTCTCTCCTCCCTATAAAGAAAATATTTTCCTCATTTTTTAAGGGAAAAAAAAAATGATCACAGGCTCGATTCTTGCCCAAGGCCATCTCGACAGTGGCCTTAGGCCTCAAGATATGAGAGGACCTCAAAAAGAAATTGAGAACCCAAAAGATTATTATTTGTGATATTCTTTACATTAGATATTGCAAATAAAGAAAAAGGTTGTCCCCTATTCAATAATGTCTTTTAATTTCTATTATAATTGCTGCTTTTGAATTTTTATTTTTAAATATAAGATATTTTGAAAAATAAATAGTAGTCACTACCCCCATACTTTACTGGTTTCCAAAAACCATTTATATTTTATTTTTTGAATACGAAAATTGATTCTCGAACCAATCAAGTGGTAAGTACCATAGTATAATGTTCTTCGTCACGAGAAAATTGTTTGATTTGTTCATGTTTGATGCTATACGTTTGTAAAAAATTTATGTGTAAGGGCATCGTGATAATTTATTGTTTAGGATTGCTTGGTCAATGACCAACTTTGGAATACGAGGACCAAAAGCAATCTTACTATATAAAATAAAGGAACAAGAGGTCGGTTTTTTGAGGGTGTGAGAGGCGTCTTCGTCATTATAGTGAATACCTGTGGTGGCAAAGTAGACATAGATTGGGCAATCATTTTAAATCTATGTGGAGGCTTTGCTTGATTTCTAATTTCATTACTGTGGATTACAATCTTATGTAGGTATTAAAGCTTAACTCATAATGAGTATCAGAAACATGGGAGAGGTGATTTTCTGGGAGCAAGAAGACAATTTTTCAACCGTTGGTGCTATAAGTTGGGAACATGGCTGGTGCAAGGCGAAGGATAAGATTGTGAAGAGAGTTAGGTGTCTACAGAGGGATCCAATTTAAGTCTCTATCAAGTATTTGTGGTGTTATAATGAGTTTTGTTCTTCACTTGATAGAGGATGAACCATCATGTATCAGTGGAATATTTGCATTAAAATAGCATGTCATGTTTCTCCCTCTCTTTTTATCCTTGAGTGGTAGATGAAATCATGTAAAAATATGGACAGAAATATTTATGTAAAAATATTGCTACAAAAATATGGGACCATGGTTGGTAAGAAATGGGGGACAATGCACTCCTAGTCTAACCAGGCTACTGGAGAGCAATTAGTACTTGATGGAGCACAAGTAGTTCGGTTTCAACATTCGTGTATCATCGCAACACGAAGTGAAACTTGTCATTTTTAATGAAATGCCCACTCCCCCCTCAAGATAGAACATCTTGAACTTGGAGAAGAGAACAAAGATGCAGAAACCGAAAGTTTGCCATTATAATTGCAGGAATTCGAACTACATAAAAACATCATCAATGGTGGAAAAACTTATTGATGGAGATGACTGAGGACATCCTCCGTTCTTGCTACACATGCAGGAATCGAAACTAGAGACTCAGAGATTGTAAACTCAGGAACAGCTGGAATGGACATCAGCTGTTGAAACTGAGTAAAATTCAGATCTAAACGAAGTTCCCAATGGCAGACATACCGGTGGATGATCTGACCTCAGATCTCCATTATCAACAATCTTCCAGTAACATCTCATTCATGGATGCTATGAATCGGAGCTATGGGGCACGTGCAACCAGAATTCCAGCAGCAAGAGAAAAGAGGAAAGCTATCAAATATGTTCATTCCAGAGTTGAATATTAAAGAAGAAGAAAGTAACAGGATTGTGGCAGTAGGAAAGCTAATTGCTCTGATATCATATTAAGAAAATAAAATGATAGATTCAATATAGAAACTATAAAAGCTCAAGTATAAAGTGAATTATAATAGGTTATTTACAGATTAAGAGCTTGTTTAGGAGGGATTTTAATTGGATTAAAATTGAAAAACTGATCGTTATTGTTGACTTTTATTAGACGAGTGACCCAATAATGACTATATTTTCAATTTTAATCCAATTAAAATCTCTCTCAAACAAGGCATAAATCTAACAAATTATCTAACAGAAGAAGGAACTATAAGAGACTGGAATCTGGAAGGTGACCTACCGAACGTGTGAGCTGAGAGCATACTGGAAACGTGATCTGCCGTGCTGAGCTGGAGAAGGGACTGACTGAATTTGCAACTTGCATATATTCCAACACACTATATAGATATGCCCTCCCAGTAGTAAACAAATGAAGAGATTATTTGCTTGCTGGAATATGGCTTTAATGTCGATAATGACTTCAAAAAGTGATGGATACACCGTACTACATATTGCGTAGTGATTTTTTCATTCGTTAAATACCCTAACGTGTAACTTTTATTTGTTAGAGATGGGACGGCTTATTAATTTAAATTATTTTACATGACTCTTCACATGTGAGTCAAATTTTTATTTTCATCAAATTTCTAATCTTTGAATATTTTTTCATAATTGGGTAACTGAAACTTGAAACATAACTCTTTTTTTACCTCGTGTTCTTATATCTTTGGCTGCGACGGGATTACATGACGTCTAGGTCTTAAGCATGTGTTCTAAGCCATAGTATCATATTCTTGATTGATTGGTTTGGAATTGCTGCTGTCGGTGAAAACACCTTTTAAATCATGCCATGATGTATTTCCATATAACATGTCACATAGTCCTACTTTGACCTATATCGCAGGATCTTGGATCGAAGTGTCGAGTCGATCTGTTTGAGCTCTTCGACAAAAAAAAATATCTTTTTGACTAGGTCAAGGTGGACCCTCAATTGATCCGATGTGGATTTCAAATTGGTAACAATAGTTTTTACAGGATATTCTTTATTAAGCTCAACCAAATTACTCGAAGAGGTCAGTAATTCATCCGTGACCCCATATCCCTCAAATAATGTTATAATTTTTAGGAAACAACTTTCAATCAACACGTAATTAAAAAGCCAACGCAATTAAAACTACAAAGCAATAGGACTCTTATTTTTCCTTGCAGACCAATGTATACTTTACAATGGGTTTATTAAATATCAAGAAATATATGAACATTTTTACCAAAATTTAAAGAAATGAATAGGTACTACAGTTTGAAGTGGTAACTATAGTGTTGCTTTTTCTATAATTGAACAAAATGAGACAATAAAATTTGTATCCATCTGTTTTAGCTTAATGTAAAATGTCACTCTTTTTCCCCAATCTATCCCCGCCATCCAGTTATGTACCAAAAACAGTCGTAAATATTGACTTGAAAAATGTCCTTGTTTAGTATGGAAAAATTCGGATTTTAATTTAAATCAAAGTCAACAATTAATTTTAACTACACATCGCATGGAATCCACAACTTTTCAAATATATATTTTATCAAAATTTAATAAACAATAGATTTTAATCCCCGTCAAACAGGGGCAAAACAAAAAGAACAAAAAACTTAAATATTAAAATATTGAATTGGCTGTTAATAATAATAATAATAATAATAATAACTGAACTGATCAGTATGAGGTTGAACTGATCTTGCAACTAAGCAGGCCTGATTCGTTATGGACACCCCTTTTCTTCCGCATACTCGTTCGTGTTTGAAAAATGGCTTGCTTGAGGAGAAGAATGCGAAGATGATTAATTCTGACAACTAGGAACTTTAGTTTTACATTATGCAGAGCAATCTGTGAAGGTCTAATATGGTACTTGATTTAATTTTGTTAAATTTGGAATAGAAATTAACATAATCTATTGCATTAGAGTGGACGGTGAAGGTCTTGTGCCTATGTTTAAGCTTTATTATCCCCTAAATTCATTTTCAATCATATTCTCTCATAAAAAAATTTTAAATGTAAATCTAAATTTTTTTTTTCTATTTTTCAACCACACGTTCTTTAAAAAAACATTACTCCAAAGCATATTTTCCCCAAAAATGGGGCTCAAACAAGGCCTATATGTTACATGACTTGTTACATTCAGAAACAAAGTAATATTAATGTTGATGATAAAAATGATGTGGCAAACTTAAATCAACTTAAATGAAATTTAGTAGAGTATTTTGCTGGAAATATATGGAAATGAATGATTATTTGCATTCAAAGAAATTTTTCAAAGATGTATTTGATGAATACATGAGCTCTATCCTAGGAGTGGACCATTTGTCTTTATTATAGACCAAAAGACCATGTCACTTGCCCGCCCAAAATCATTTCAGCTACAGTGCTAACCTAGAGGTGTGCTACAGTCCAAATCTTGAACTCCTGATTGGTTGTTGAAGGTCAGTAATGCAAATCATCATGACGTCTAAGTCGAAGCTATGGCATCAAGCAATAAGGTGCTGATATCATGGCCGCCACATGTCATTTTGGGAGTGGATGATAGTTAGGTGGGGGAACTTTCTCAATGATGATGTTCCTTCAAATAATGGTAACCATTGTCCGAGCTTTTCTTGTAGTCTGAGTTTTCGACCTATCAATAGTATAAGAATTGTATTTCAACCTCTTATGTTTCGAGGTGGGAGATCGAACTCTAATAATTATCCCCCAAAAGTATGTACTCTACTTTCATGGAGTGTTGACCTTAAATGCTTCATCACCTGACCATTTCAGATTCCTGTTGAAAATGGGTCACAGCAAGTGTATTGAACTTTTCCCATGGGTGACAAGTGTCTACCGATAAATGGGGTGATGGTTTATCATCTCTTAAGGCTTCTAAGGATGTTTTTACCTCAAAACTATGTAGTTTTAACAAAATTAATCGGTGTCTTACATTTTTCCTCCATTTTCTCATCTGGTGGTCTAGGTGGCACCCTTTGAGATTCCTGCCCTACTTATTTTCTTCATGCCTTTTATTTTACCCCTTTACTTCTAAATTAAAGGAAAAGAAATTTCATTATATCTTGGAAAAATTACAGCTAAGCTACCAAACATTTCAGTTAGTTACAGAACTTGTCCAAACCTTTCATTAGTGTCACCCACGATACCAGACCTTTAAAAAATTGTAGCTCTAGTCCTCATTGGCGGTTTCCATCTGTTTGACTACCAAAATCGTTAGTTGACCCCAGAAATTAAAAAAAAAAATTATAATTTCCACCAAATAGACAAGGGCAATTTCGAAATTCCATACTTTCCCTTTAAAATGAAAAAAAAAGGTCAGTTACTCTTCATTCCATCATCCATTATGGAACCTGTGAAAACCCACAAAGATGAAGACGACCGATACGTAGAAGATGATGATCTTTCATCAAATTTTGCAGCCCATATTCAAGACTCTCTTCCCCAACCTGTATATGGTAAGTGTGCGCCTTGAAATTCCCATTTGCGGTATGAAACAATGTGATTACAAGCCGTGCGTATAGATTGTCTTCTAGTATTGAAAAATGTGAAAATTTTACATGATTTGATAACTTGGAAGTTAATGTGTTGTGTAATAGATTGTTCTGTACATCTGCATTGCTCGAACTAAAAAGGGTTAGGGTTTTTTTTCATTTTTTAGGGGAAAATATGAAGTATTTAAGCATATACCTACATCATGGCGGAGTTTTATTGGGAAAGATGAGAAATTTTGTGTACAAGCATGGTAAAGTAAGTTACATAGACTATGTCGACCATGATTTTTTCAATAGATTTCTTCTTGACAATGCCATGAAGATGTTGGAATATTTTGGTAAAGTCAGATATCTATACAAGATAGGGGTTAATACCGTAAATAGTTACTGAACTTTGCCAAAAGTTCTCATGAGGTCACCGAACTTCAAAACTTCCCTAAATAATCACTCAACTTTACAAGAAGTTATTAGGGGGTCACTAAACTTCAAAACTTCCCTAAATAGTCACCGAACTTTGCCAAAACTTCCCTAAATAGTTACTCAACTAAACCATTGATGTATGGGGTCCCAATTTGCAAAGTTCGATGACCTCTTATGAAGTTTTGGCAAAGTTCAGTGACTGTTTAGAAAATTTTTGAAGTTCGATGACCTCCTGAGAACTTCTGGCAAAATTTAGTGACTATTTAGAGTATTAACCCTACAAGATAGAGAAGAAGAGATTGAGTGAAACATCATTTTTGTTGGTGAAAGATTCAGATTTCATGAATGTGGTGAAGTAGTTTGGTAAAAATAGGATAGCTGAAGTGTATTGCTTACCTGTAGTTGAGGTTTTGGAGTTGCCATGGGATGGAAATATTTCTGTGGTTGATTGTGAGATTGGTGAGGAGTTGGTAAATGTTGAAAAGTTTAGTATACATGATGAACTAGTGAGTGAGGAGCAATCGTGCTATACTGTTGAGGTTTATGATGATTCATTAGAAGGTGATGAGCTATACATTGTTGACAAAGTAGATGACATGGAAGCAAATGATGTGGTTGATCAAGTAGATGCAGAGGTTTAGAAAATAGAGGTTCCTTTAACTGGGGCTGAACCAGTGGTTAGTGTGGATTATGACGGTGGTTTTGAAGCAGACTTACCTGAGGTGCAGGTTGGTGAAACTGACTTTGCAACATGGTCAATCAGATGTGCAGGCTTGTGAAACTGATTTGCATGCTGCTGAAACTCATGTGCAGCATAGTGAATCAGAGGTGAATGCTGTTAAAACTCATGTGCAGCATAGTAAATCAGAGGTGAATGCTACTAAACCTGATGTGCAGCATGGTCAATCAGAGGTGCAGGCTACACAAACTGATGTGGAACATGGTAAATTGTTGGTACAGTCTGGGAAAAATAATGTGCAGCAAAGTAAATCACATTGTGATGTGCATATTGGTGAATCTGAGGTGCAAAATAGTGAACTAGAGCAACCAGAGCAAACTGAAGCACATGTTGACACCGAAACAGATCATCATGTTGAGCAAGAAGACCATGTATCTAATGTGCAAATAGATTCTACATATCCTGAGCAACATGATGAATATGAAGAGGGTTTTTGGAGGATTTCAAAGACACAGAGTATGAGCAAGAAGAAAATATACCCATGAATGACAATGATGAAAACATAGGTTTCAGGTTGAATGAAGGGTTTGGTATTGATATAAATAGTGGAAGAAGTGAGCAGGAAGTTGAGGCAGCTCATCAAGAAGAAGTTGGAACAAATTATGACTACTCATATAAGTTTAGGAGCTTATCCCATGACAATGTGGGTGAGGGATCATCTGCCAGGAGGATGAATTAGTGCTGGTTTAACCCTGCCACTGATATGGATGATCCAAAGTTCAAGTTAGGTAATGAATTTGTCATACATACATACTTACTTATAGATATTTTAAAATGTAATTGACAACATGGTTTATTCATTTCTTTCAAGGATGAAATTTGACAATGCCAAGGTTCTAAGGTCTGCAATTATTCAGTACTCAATTAAAAATTTTAGGCAACTCAGATGTGAAAAATATGAAAACACGGTTGAGAATTAGATCTCAAGAGAACTACCCTTGAGTCCTATATGCATACCAACAACCAGACAAGAGTCTCAAAATTAGCACATTCAAAAATGAGCACACATGCACCATAGTGTGGCAAAATAAAAGGGTTAATACAGGTTATCTGGCGAAAAAATACATAAGAAAGTTTAGCTATGATCATAATATGCCAATGAGTAGTTTTGTGGAAACTGTGAAAGAAGATTGTATGTATGAGATTTCAAAGCATCAGTTCTACAGGACAAAATCCAAATGTTCACAACTAGTGCATGTGATTGCAGCTGAGTACTACAAAATTTTATGGGATTATGGAGAGGGGTTAAAGAGAACAAATCCTAGTAGTACAGTGAAGATTGAAGGGTTGGGTCCTATCTTTAAGAGATTGTATATATGTTTAGAGGCTTGTAATGAGGGTTTTAAGGCTGGATGTAGACCAGTTATTGGGTTGGATGGTTGTTTCATAAAGTTTGCACAACGTGGACAATTGCTGGCAGTCGTAGGAATTGATGGTGAGAATTGTATGTTCCACATAGCATGGGCAGTTGTAGATGCTGAGAACAAAATAAATTGGCAATGATTCATACAGTTGTTGGTTGATGACATAGGAATGTATAACCCTAAAGCTTGGACATTCAATTCTGACAAACAAAAGGGTTTGGTGGATTGTATAAGTCAATTATGTGAAGGGGCTGAGCACAGGTGTTGTACTAGACATTTATACAGCAATTTCACTTTGGTACACAAAGGTCTTACCCTTAAGAACTTGTTTTGGACTGCAAGAAGGGCCACAACTATGCCGAGTAGAGGAATGTAATGAATGAATTGAAAGAAGTTAATGAAGATGTTTACAACTGGTTTACTGAAAAACCACATTCCCAATGGAGCAAATCACATTTTGAAGAGTATTTCAAGTGTGATATTTTTTTCACTAACCTATGCGAGGCATTCAATTCTTTCATTGTTGTTGCTAGAGAGAATTCCATCATTTCTATACTGAAAACAATAAGACATCAACAAATGATATGAATGAATGCAAAAAGGGAATCAGCACAGAGGTGGGATCATGCATTCGGGCCAAAAGGTAATGAAAATCATTAAAAAGGCTAAGGGTGAGGCGAGATACTTGAAGGCGGACTACGCAAGTAGTCATAAGTTAAAGATAACCAACAGAGATGGATTGAGGTGGAATGTTGATTTGATAAAACATGAATGTGCATGCAGAAAATGGCAGCTGACTGGAATGCCATGTCCACATGCAATATCAGACATGCTTTCAAGAGATATAGGCATATATGACTACATTGATCCATGTTATAGCAAGGAAATATACATCATGTGTTACTCCCCAGTGATCCAACTTATGTCAGGGCTTGAGCTATGGCCTAAGCTGGGAAAGCACCCTTTGAATGAACCGTAGAAGAAAAACCACGAAGAGAGACCCAAAAATTGAGAAAGAGGTCATAGACGAAGCCACCAACAGGAATTAAGTTGGGAATGACTGGCATGAAGATGGCGTGTAAACGATACATGGGATCTGGACATTACAAAAGAAGCTACAAGGGACCATTTTCTGGTGAAGCTAGATCACAATAAGAAGCAGAAGCAAGCACGCACCCAGAGTCTCAACAAGATATACAGTCAAGTGCATCAAAGGGAAAGAAAAGAGCACCATCTGGAATAACTTCAAAGTCACGGCTGAAGAAGTCCAAGACTCAAGGATCGAAATCTTCAACATAATGTGTTTTTCCCTTTCAAGTTTTTGTTGGGAAGTGAACTTATTTTGTCAATATTATGATTTTGTAAAATGAACTATAATTATTTTGCAAATGCTGTATTTGTTAAAATGTGGAATGGAATGGAAGCATATGCAGCAAATGTTGTGATTTCATATGTTGTTTTGGACTGTTGAGGTTTAATTCATTACATTATACTATTAGCACCTGGTTTTCAGTGAACATCAGGTCCACATAATTAGGTTTTATGAGAAAATATTGGTATTTATTAAGCTATATTAGTACCAAAAGGTTTAGTACCTCTGATGCCCCCATATACAAAACATTTGGAGCGTGATTCGAACTTTATGTTCTCATTAAACAAAGGATAGAATAGAAATAAAAATGTGAAAAGCTAGTACCATCTAGAATACAATACAGAAAGGGCACTTCACTTGAAGGAAAATGGTATAAACACGACCACGTTTATATTCACATTCACAACATATGACACAAAACCCCCCAACGCCTAAACACTAAGCCTAAATTTCTAAAACTAAAAATGTCCATCCCACAAACTCAGCCTATATACCTAGGTACAAACCCATTTTACAAACACTCCACACACAAAGTTGAACAACCAAGTCTTCTACAAATTTGGTCTTGTTGCTTTGAGGGTGTTGATTTCAGCTTTTATTTCCCTTCTAGCCCGTAATAGACCTGGATTCAACTCCGTAGATCTCTTACACATAGAAGGGTCACACCACACAAAAAAGGTACATTCACCCAGATCTTGGCTTCAAAGACATGTAAGAAATCTTCTTCATGGGTTCAAGTTCGTCCATGAGGCCTTCATCTGCGCTGGAGAACCACATATGCATACATTTATCTCCATCTACGTGCTAATTTTTCCTAAATAACTACGGGAGAGAGAAGGATATTAATAGTGATGAAAATGGAGGAAAAGTGATCAGTGAAGTGCAATAATAAATAGTGAAAGTGTGTAATTCTGAAATTACCCTTGTCTATTTGGTGAAAATTATTTTTAAAAAATTATTTCTGGGGTCAACTAACGATTTTGGTGGTCAAACAGACGGAAATCTTCAATGAGGACTGGAGCTGCAATGTTTTTAAAGAATTGGTACCGTGGGTGGCACAAATGAAATATTTCGACAAATTGTGCAACTAACTGAAAGGTTTGGTACCTTGACTGTAATTTTCCCTTATATCTTTGTCATCACGTTCAGGGTTTTGTTTTTCATGAGGCCGCCAAGTGTCAAAATCTTAACCCAAGTACTTTCTCTATTATCATCTCTTTTCTCTTTCTCTTTTATTTTTACCTGTCTTTTTCTTAGGATGAGTTCAGACTAATCTAGAGTTCATTCTTGGGAAATCAACAAAAAGAGTCTATTACCACTTCCCATATTTCCTAGTCTAGCTCATTGTGAAATATTCTTCCCAATTCCCTTATCTGTTATCCATCCTGGTAGTTTTCCCTTTAGAGAAAGAAGATAACCCCGGCTGATAAGAGGCCGTATGGATGAGGATGAGGTGTTAGGTCTGGAAGAGAGTAACATAGGCCAATCTCTAGGAGGGGATTGGAAATCTTCTAATATCAGGTCATCTATAACAAGAGAAAAGATTAAGTCATTGAGAGACAAATGCATTATACCGAGCTTAGTTGAAATGGTTATTCCTGATCCCTTTGACCGAGCTAATGAGCCTCCGATCCGAGCTGAGGTTGCCCTTTCCTACTATAGGTTTTTATTATCTTGGGAATTAGCCTCAACTCATCTCTGTCCTAATATATGGAGAACTTTGCTTGCTACTTTGTTGCTATGGCATAGGTTGGGCTTTCCTAAATTAATTGTAGATCAATTTAATTCTTTATATGTCTTTAAGGAATA
The DNA here is from genome assembly GCA_903798255.1 of Fraxinus quadrangulata. NCBI lineage: Eukaryota > Viridiplantae > Streptophyta > Magnoliopsida > Lamiales > Oleaceae > Fraxinus > Fraxinus quadrangulata. Next base: position 25,802 of record CAIGRB010145561.1, read on the forward strand.
TGAGAGGGATTTAAGTTGGTACTATGTTAATATGAAACCTAGGATTGGTAGTCATATTGTTTTAGATACTATATCCTCTGTCAAGCAATGGAAGTATGATTTCTTTTATGTTAGAAGGAAATGGCAGCTTCACTCAACAGAGATGGATAGAGACAACGTCATTCCCACGAGTTATCTTAAACTGCGCAACTATCGGTCATCCTTTCAATATTTTTTGTGTATTTTGACCTCTGACCATACATTTGGAAGATTATACTCATGGCAAGGTAACTTCAGAGGCGATCAGAGCTGACCAATGATTAGAGATCGTGTAGCTTCTTGATCTAGATTCCAACTTGTTCCGAGTCTGACTATTTCTTTACAACTTCGTACATCAACCTTCAAGAAATTTGTAATCTCCATTCTTTTTTTAAGTAATTTATGTCTAGGCTGGTCTAATTAGTAACTAGTTCACTTACAGGTTAAAGCATAGAGATGTTAGGATACAAAGCTTCTAAGGTAGCTGAGAAGCATACAACAATTGAGACTAAAAAGTCTTCAAAAATAAAGTCCCCCACTAAGGAATGTGGGCGGACCTCATTGGTTAGGAAAAGACAATTGACCACCTCAACCAAAGCAGATCGGCCACAAATTATTCTTCTTCACTCAACTACAACTATTGGCTCTCCTCCTAGAGAGGCAACTACTATTGCCACCCTAGCTCCTACTACATCGGGCACATCATGTTCATACTTTCCTTGTCTTGATCTCCAATGCCCTAATGTTGAGGCTATAGTTGGAACTCGCCCTAAGATATTTCTTAACTTTCTTCGAGCTCCATCTAGTGACATGATCACGGCTCTATTACCTACTATCAAAGATTCGGCTAACCTACTGTCGAGAAGTTGGAACAAAAAGGAGTAAAAATTCTTGGAGGACATGTCAATGGATGAGACGTGCATTACCGTCGAGCTATATAGTGGTCATTTCATCCTTTACATGATGAACATGAATGAAAAGGTATGCCATTTCTTTCTTGTTCTTTTCTTTTGGTTGTATGATTGTTTTTTTAACTTTCGAGATTGATTTGATACAGGTGAGGGAGAAGATTGAAAAAGTGGTTGCATTGAGGAATGATGACATAGCTGAGAGGGCTAAAGAAAAGATGGAGTGGGAGGATATGCTTCTTAATTTGCAGGTTGAGCTTGAGGCCAAGGTCGCCATTGAGTCCAACCTTAGAGAAGAGCTGGTAGCTACTAATTTATGGAGCGAGAATGCAAGCATCCAAGCCAAAATTGAAAAGAAGAGAGCTGAGGAGGAGAAATTGAAGGTTGTGAAGGCGGGCTACATGGAAATCCATGATATAAAACTTTAAAGTGACTCTCCAGAGTTTGACACGTTAGCTCAAGATGCCTACGTGGTCAGTTTGGTCAAGGTGATCGAGTACATTGAAAGAATGAGTTTGAACTTTGATGTAGGCTTTCTTCGCGAAGTTCTGGAGGGCCAGCAGGCCATACATACTTGAAATGTCTACTGTAGTAGGGGTTACTAGATTTGCTTCAGGTGAAGACCTTGATTCTCTTGTTGGCACTCTGGCCCAAGCTGACTCTCATGCCTCCTAATCTTTACCTTAGTGATTTTTTTTCTTTAGATGTATTTTGTTTTTCTGAATGGAACCTTTGATCCAATCTAGTAACTTTTGTGTGACAATGAAAATCAGTTTGGATGACTATCGCCTTACAACTTACCTTCGTTTGTTATGTCTTACCTTCACATCAAAATATGCTAAGTGTTGAATTTTTTGCTATGTTCTTCAATTTTTTTACTCTGTCTTTTTTTTGTTGGTGAATGTTGTAGTACTAGCAACTTTAGTTTGAACTACTGAGGAGCAGGTCCTATGAAATTCCACTTTTTTTTGACTAAATGTTGCAGTATTTGCAACCTTAATTCCAACTATTGAGGAATAGGTTTTTTTGTTTATCAAAAGCAAGCTTAGTACAAATATGATTGGTTTCATTATCTGAACTTTATTGAAATGATCTTATGTTATTACATTTAGTATTAGGTTTTGACATCTATTAATAATATTTTTTGAGATATTTTGTGTTCCAAGGATGTAGGAGAGGCCTCTCTTACATATCTTCCAACTCATAGGGACCTCTTGGGAGAACTTTGGCCACTTTGTAGGGCCTTCCCAATTAGGGCGTAACGACTCGGAGTTGAGATTTCTGGTGGTGGCGAAGACTATCTTCCTTAACACTAGGTTTCCAACCTCAAACTCTCGTTTGCATACCTCTTGATTATAATATTCGGTTCAGCTGCATTCCTCTTTTCCTCAAGTAGATCTAATTTAGCACATAAAGCCTCCTTATTGCCTTTCTTATTGTAGAATTTATTTCCAAATGAATAGACTCCTACCTCGAGTGAAATTACTACTTCTACCCTCAAAAGCTAGGGAGAAAGGCGATTATTCAATGATAGTTCATGATGTGGAGCGGTAGGACTATAACATGCTAGAAAGCTCATCTACCCAAGCCATCTTTAAACTATCAAGCCTGGCTTTCAAAGTATATCGATTATTTTGTTGGTCACGGCAACTTGGCAGTTAGCCTGGGGTTGATTTGAAGTAGAAAAATGCTTCATTATGTTTTGTTCTTCGCAAAAAGTCCACAAACGAGAGTTATTGAATTATTTTCCATTTTTAGTTACGATAAGGGATGTCAATGTGGCTCGCTGGCTTGAGAGGTCCACGACTGAGCCTAGGAAAAGCCCAAGTTTGGCGGCTCGTGGCTCGAGGCGAGCCCCATTTTGGGTCTCAGCTCGAGCCCGAGCCCGAGCCAGCCCGGCCCGTGACGAGTTGAGCTGAGCCAAAAAATAAAAAATAAAATAAAAAGTAATTTACAAAATTATAAAAAAAAAAAAAATATGAGTCATATTTGAAGCACAACAAAATTTTTAGAACACGATGCACCATCAA
>CAIGRB010145572.1:6307-23078 GCA_903798255.1 Fraxinus quadrangulata
ATTGAATTTATATTCTAATAAATTAAATAATAGAATCCGTAGATTCAAGTCTTGGTGATTTGTTAATCACAAGGAGTTGTGATTGTGAGATACAAATTACATATGACTGAATCTTAAATAATCTATGGTCGAAGTAATAACGAGATACGGATATCATTATTACGGATAGATCATCACGTGTGTCATTTTTACTTGTGAAGTAAGTAGTCGATCTCACAAACTAAAGTGTGGTGACACTTGAATGAACACGTGAATATTTTGTTATAGAACAAAATATTGGAGACCCATTGGGAGATTCCACATGGATAACTATCTGAGTGTTAGTGGTTAATCTCTAATGTTCGGTAGTGAAATTTGTCTTTTGACTTGAAATCATCATAGTGCCTTATATGAGGGCGGTCATACTTTGGTGGTGTTGGATGTTGCTCTGCCAAGGATAGCTAATACAACATCGTTCGGGTATATCAAGAATCATATGAAAGTTGTGAATGATCAATAGAGGATTCGTCACTCTTAGATTGTAAGAGATTATGATCTACATTTTATCCAGTTAAGTTGATAATGAAATCTTTGGCCAATGTGAACTCATAAGTCGAAAAAGAGTTTTCGACTTACATTGACTTAACAGTAGAATAAAAGATATGATCGATAAACGAGATTGACACATATTCATATCTCATAATTGATCGGATCATATTGACGAAAGGATTATAGTTTCACGGTAAACGAACAAGTTTGGTTTTGTCACACTACACGACATTTTTCGTCACATATATTACCCTGCTAGATGTCAATCTGGGACGACGAATGTGAATTAGTGATAAATTAAAAGGGGTGTTTTAATTTATCGATTTTGCTCAGATCAAAATAATAATTTACGTCGTTAGGTATCGTGATTGAGAACCTAATGGGTCACATACAAAAGAGAATCAGAAGAATGAGATTTACCAATTAATATGCCCGAATTAATTAATTGGATTAATCAATTCATGGACCAGACTTAATTAATTTGATTAATTAAATGTTGGACTGGGTTAAATTTGAGAGACGGGCCAAGCCCACTTGGGCTTATATTAATATGTTACTAGGGTTTGAGAATTGTAGGGATTTTTCTATTATTCTTGCTAGCACAAGAAAAGAAACTATAGCCGTCATTCTTGTTTTCTGTGTGGATCACCATTGGAGGCTGGACAATTGGACAGTTTAAATTGCAAATCGCGATCGTTGGAGTTCAAAAAAAAGTAAAGGAGTTTGCATAATTCATCAAAGGTATAATTTCTATCACAGTTTCTATCTAAATACAAAGCAGATCCTTGTATGGGAATTGAAATTGTTTACTTTCCGCTAGCATGATTAAGTAAATTCCCAACATATGGAACATACTGCTGTGCACCGAGACAGGCCATTCCACGCTAGTATTCTACAAAATGGCCCTAACGTGTTGTATTCCTTGCTCATTATCAGATAATCACTTATTCACAAACTTCGTGTGGGACTAATACAGTTTTTTGTTGAGACATATCCTGTAGAGGTACTCATGTAGCCCACGCCGGATTACTCGTATTATGGGCTATAGCAATGAACTTATTCTATTAGTAACTTTACAAATGTTTGAATTTGAAGAACATTCATCTCGGGAATGGAGATTATTAGTTTCATTGTTGTGTTCGATTGTTATGGGTGTTGATTCTGGAGACCATTGACAGTTTTGGTGAGGTTCAGACTTTGAATTTTAGTGATCTAATTGCAGAGAATCAAGATGAAATTAGAAAATGATTTTGATATATGATTAATATATAATGCAATTGGTATTTTTTTCCTTTTTCTGGATAGAGCGAACATATTAAACTAACCAATTGTTTTATTGTCATAGTTGGATTTACACTGCAAGTTGTGTCTGGAAATTGAAAACTTTCTTTCAGAGATTTCCAAGCACTTAATTGACTTGGTAAGACTCATAAATGTTAGATTAATATTATAATATTAATATTAACCATTGTCGTTGTCTTCATTTAAGACGATCATTCTTTAATTGTTATTACTAGTAGTAACTATTTGAGTTTAAGGTGGCCAAAGGCACGATTGGCAGTGTTTGGATCGTTTATTGGGTATATGTATCTATATGCATGTATGTATTTTTTTTTTTTTTTTTTTTTTNATCATTTACAACTACTCCGGGCTTACCCGGGTGAATCAAAAATGAGGAAACCATAGGTTACAACTACAATGGGCATACCCATGCAGAAAAGTAGACCATGGTCAGCATGCAAACGACTCAAAACAATACACTCGTGCCAAAGATAAAGAAAATCAACCCATGGCTAATGTCTCATAACAAATCAGAACATTATGATACAAAGAGAACATTACTTTGTATACGTGTTTTTTGATTCGTTTTACAGTACTTTCGATATTGGGTTTCAACTTTTCAAAGAACATTCTATTCCTAGCCATCCAAATGTAGTAAATGGTACTCGCTAATGCAATCCTCTTAGCTTTGTTACGCCAAGAAATTCCACGGCCTTCTTTCTTAATCCATTTTAAAGCACTTGCCAATATAGTCATAGCTCTCGTGATGCCCAACCAACCCTTGATATTCTTCCAAACATTAGAAGAGAAAGGGCATGCAAAAAGAAGGTGTTGATTTGTCTCTTCATGTGAAGCACATAAAACACAATTCCGAACACAATTCTGCATGTATGTATTTGTTTAGGAGGAAATGGACTAGAATTTTGAGAAAAGAGAGAGCAATAGATTTTGAAAGAGTTCCTTCTTGGTTGAAGGGGGTTCGAAGGGTAAAACAAAATCACGATAGGCAATTAGAATTTTGTTACACCCTATCGCATGAAGGCTCCAAGTGGGTTCTAACGTGGTAGCGAAGGCCACATAGGCTTCTGACAAAGGGATAGATCTGCACATTTGCTGCCATATTAGGTAAATTCTATGAACCACCTGTTTTCGCCTTCGACATTGTCATCATATCATCGATCTTTGCACTAGTCTGCCCCACTGAATAACACTTGTACGCTAAATGCTTTTGATAAAGCATGGCATTCAAACTCATATTTGTGTATTTTAAGGACGGTAGTCTTTTATGAAAGCTACCATAGCAATTCATGGAATGAACATCTGATCTTTGGGGTCAGTGAATCTCTTTTAGAATCAATCTCTATAAGGGAACTTGGTTAGACAAGTAAACAAACTTAAAGAAAGAAAATAAGGAAGCGTAGCAAAAGGTAAAAGTAAAGGTAAAGGTAAAGGTATGCAATTATAAACTCTAGCCAAATCTCCGCTTGCTTGTCTCTTCTACATACAATTTCCCATATAACTTCATATTGTCTGCCCTTTCTTGGTCAATAGGTGTTTTGTTTATTGAAATGCAATCTGCTTGGATATTTTTTCGGCATTTGAATAAACTCGTAGCTTGTTATAGTTGATTCAAAATATGGGAACTATCCACATGCATGTTGAGAAAGGAACATTCCGTCGAGGTATTGACCCATATGTAGCAACTCCACTTTTCATCTCAAGTCCTGTCCTTGATGCATATTAGCTATAGGGCACTTTGGTTGGGCACTTTCCTCGTATGTAAGGCAATACGAGGAGGCATTGCCTTAAATAGGCGAAGCCCACAGAATTTGGGCCATTGGATGTCGTGAAATCATTTACACCATATATGAGATGGAATCCTAGCCCTTCATAATGAAAAAAGGCGGGATTACAGAAATTGAATGGAGGCCGAAATCTTCTATGCACCACACTCGCACTTCACACATTCACTGAATAAGGACTGTGCCATAATTGCAGCTTTCCACAATTTGAAATGGCCGCAATCCTGATTAACGATCTAATCAACAAGCACGACCGTATGCCTCCTCGAAACCATACAACCTTCCCAACACGTTTCGTACTTCGCCATTGGGGAGCTGCCACGTGGATGTTTTGTTTTGTCAACAGGCATACATCCCCATGTAAAGTTTTTCGCCTAACAAGAATATTTAGACTTGAACTCGAAGAATTATTGTTATATTTCACATCAAGGCCTTCGTGTTATAGCTTAGCAAAAACACAGACCCCAATACTTAAAGCTTGTGTGAATGCAGATCTAAAGTAAATCTCACACACATTAGAGCAGGGGCGGAGACCCAAGCCAAATTTAAAAAAAAAAAAAAAATTGATTATAATCTATTTTTTTCTACTGTCCAACCTGGTAGCCCACTGTCCAACCCAATAGCCCCTCGTACCACTCAATCCTGGCTCCGCCCCTGCATTAGAGTAAAGAAAGTCAGGAAAATTACCCATACGCTACAGCAAAGTATGTCGTCTAACATGAATATTAGACTAGGAGGACTATTGTTATACCCTAAATTTCGTGAAGGCTCCACGTAAGTACAGGACGAAGCCAAGGGACACTGACAAATCCGGACATCTGCCACCATATTAGATGAATGCCATGACCCATCTACTTTTATCTTCGCCATTATCATCATCCCTCTGAATTCCCGAAATACCACCCCACTACCCACAGGCACTTGCTGCTGAATGATTTTGACGAAGCATTGCATAACTCATATTCATGTACTTAAAGAATGAAGTATTTGATAATGGAACTCCCATATCAGTTCCTAAAAATTAGCATGCGATCATTGAGAAACAAGTAATATCTTTTAGCATCAATCTCTACAATAAACCTTGTTCGACAAGGAAATGAGCTTAGGGAAAGAAACAACCATGATCGAACAATGAGTCATGTGAACCAATGACAACTTTAAACCCCAATCATTGCTCCACAAGGAATCCTTTCCTATATATACTAACGCATAGGTAAAGCCATAAAGGTATGTATTTCTAAACTCTAGTTAAATTTGTGCATGCTTGTCTATCCCAACACCCAATCCTCCATATAACTTTGAAATGGCAGTTGACTTGATCATCGAAATACCAACGTCGCTAATCTTTTTTCATACCTTGGTGCTAACAGTTTTTGTCTGAATATGAAGGTAACATATAGGTTGACAGAGGTGTGGTCTGAGATATGTTGAGAGAAAGGTTAATTTAAGAGAATTACCAAAGGTTATATGCGGACTTCAGATTATTATAGAATATGACTTATGGACTGTATCCTTATACAATATGTACTTGAGCTCAGGGGCGGACGCAGACGAAAAGTGTTAGGGGGGCACAATTACATTGGAAAGTGAAGAAGTCACCTTTAAAAGCCCAGAATCCGGACTGCAGTGGCCGACGGATCACAAATGCGTCACGCGTGGGTGGGTGCAGGTCACGGACTCACGGGTGTGGCACTCCAAGGCTCTAGCTATCAGCTGATGCAAGGCATAGAACGGAGCTGCTGGCTGCTAAGAGGAGGGGAGAAAAATGAAAATGATAAGGTTGTTGTCAGGAGAGCCGGAGAGGAGAGGAAGAAATGGAACTTACCAGTTACCGCGTCTGTGCTTCTGCGGCTGCGCCTGTGCGGCTGTGTATGGGAAGAGAGTGGGAGACTGGGACTCTGGGAGTTGCCGAGATGGGAAGGGTCGACGGGAGTCAGGGAGTAGACGGTGGACCGGTGGCTGAGCTACTCACCCTCTCTCGAGCTTTCTTATTGACGGAATGCACAGCCTGGGACTCTGGAAGCAGACCGTGTGAACTGTGATGTTTCAATAATTCAATTTCTACCTTATTTTAAAAAAATAATAATAATTAAAAAAAAAGAATTCAAAATCTAGGGGGGCACGTGCCCCCCTAGGCCCACCCCCAAGTCCGTCCCTGCTTGGGCTTAAGTTATTGTATGTACTCGAACTTTAAATTATAAAATATATGATTTATGAAACTCAAATCATTATCTTACACAAGTAGAAGTGGATTTAAGAGAGAGAGAGAGAGAGAGAGAGAGAGAGAGAGAGAGAAGTCAGGTTAAACGATGAACTGGGATGGCCTTTACGCACAGCCGTGCACACAATTGTGCAAAACTTGGCACTGGTATGGGCACATTCTAGTGTGCACCAACACGCACCACTTCACATCAGTATTCTTCAAAATGGCCCATAATTTGTTCAATTTTCTATTGTTGCCTTACACATGTTTGATTTTGTAGTAATTTCATCTCGGAAGTGGAGGTTAATGATTTTTTTGTTGTGTTTGATGGTTATGGATGTTAATACTGGCGACGATTTGCGATTTTTGTGAGGTTTAGATTTTGGATTTTGTCTATCTAATTACAAGGAGTTGAGATCAAATTAGAAAGTGATTTTGAAATATAAGGAATATTTGATGTATTTAGTATATTTTTCTTTTTCTAGATATGATGAATGGACACTGTCAACGTGTAATACTCGCAAATGCTGGATTAGTTACAATATCAGTAATAGTAATAAACATTGTCATCATGTTCTTTCAAGATAGCTATTCTTAAATGCTATTAGTAGTAACAAATATGCGATTTTGTGGTGTCTGAAGATGCAATTTGCCATGTTTGGGTAGTTGGGTGTTTATAAAGTCTTGCATGAGTAGAAGTGGATTTTGTTATAAAAAGTGTTAGAATTTAGGTGCGACTCGAATTCTTTCGAAGAATTCTAATTGAAGTGTACGTCAAGAGGAATTCAGTTTAGAATGTTATTGGAGTCCTATGTCAAGTTGAAATTCTGTTTGGAAGCTCTATGCGAGTTGGAATTTGTATTGAATTTAAAGAGGTTGAAATTATGGATCGAGAAGAAAAGTCACCACATTTTCGCTAGCTTACCGCTAATTGGCCGCTTGAGCAACACCTACAAGTTTTCTCTCTAGATTTAGTAGCTCTCTTGTTGCTCGTCTGGCGCTTGAAAGACGGACCTATCGCTAGCATGTCGCTAGCTTATTGCTCGAACAATAGAGTTATCCGACCCAAGCCCTTTCCCTTTTTTTTCTCACGTTTTGACATTCTACTTCAACTACAACTCATCTATTAGGGTTTGGACGTCGCCCTACATAGTTGCCTATAAATATTAGGCTCTTCTATATAATTTTATAGAGTGAGAAAAATAATTACTAGATTTTAGAATCATTATAATATTTCTCCATCTTTATTATTTGTGGTACAATAAATCTCATAATTCATCTGCCATATTTTCTTGTCTTCTATTATTCTTTTGCTTACGATCATATATTTCATTATTGTGTCATATAACTTCAACACCACAATCCAATGGTTGGTTCCATATCAAGTGGTATCGAGTAGTACGTGACTCTTGAATTCCCAACCATTGATATCATAGATTCTGGGCATAATCAATGCCACAAGTGGTATCAGAGCCTACGTCAGCAATTCCACAAGAGGACAGAGTTTGATTTGTTCGAGATTTTTATTCGTGATGGCTTCCATGAAGTATGACATTTTGCTTTTAGATCGGAACATTAGATTTTCGCTATGGTAAGTTAAGATGCATGCAATACTCGCACAACAAGATTTGAATAACGCGTCATTAGGAATTGACAAGATGCCCACAACTTTGAACACAGAGGAAAAATTACGGAAGGACAAGAATGTAGTTTTTCACATTTGTCTTCATCTATCGAATATCATTCTTTAGGATGTTTTGAAGGAGGGTTAAACGGCTTCTTTATGGTTGAAGTTTGAGTAATTGTGCATGACTAAAAGTCTGACAAGCAAATTGCATCTCAAGTAGCATTTATACTCTCATCGAAGAAGAGAGATCATTAGAAGATCACCTGACTATATTTAAAGAGAAAGTTTCTGATTTGAAAACTTTGGAAGTAAAGTAGATGACAAAGATTTGACATTGATCGTATTGTGCTCGTTGTCACTTCGTTTTCTTTATTTAGAGACACGATCTTGTATAGTCGTGATACTCTCACCGTAGGAGATGTGTATGATACTTTATTTTCAAAAGAGAAGATGAAGCATTTGGTATTTGAGGCCAGAGATGGAGAAGGTCTTGTTGCTCATGGTAGTTCTGGAAGGAACAGATCGAAGTATAAGTACAGTAATCAGATTTGTAATTTCTGCAAGAAATAGTGACACGTGAAAAAAAGATTGCAACAAATTGCAGAATAAAAAAATATTGGCTGCAAGTCGATATGGGAAGCAACCAGAGATTTCAGGTGAAGCAAACATCGCAGATAACATTATAAGTGATGGAGATTTCTTGCCTATTTCTAACATCGAGTCTAAATCAGAGGAGGATATAATTTTGGATTCAGCGTGTGTATTTCATATGTCTCCTAATAAGGACTTGTTTACTACACATGATACAGTTTCCAAAGATGTCGTAGTTATGGGAAACACCGCACATTGTCGGATTGCTGGAATTGGTAAGGTCAGATTGAAGCTAATGAATAAGACAATTTGAACACTTGATCGATTCGAAATGTTCCAAATTTGAAAAAGAATCTCATCTAATTATTTATCCTTGATTCAAAAGGTTATGAGTCTTTTGATGGATGTGAAGTTTTCAATGTTTGTAAGGGTGTCCAGGTTGTATTGGAGGGACAAAAAATGTCTCAATTATACATCTTGTAGGATCGTGTAGAATCTAGAAGAGTCAATCAGTACAAGCTCAATATCGTGGTGAACATTCAGTTTGGTACAATACTTTTAGGAGCTCGTAAAAGGGTTAGATTTAAAGGATATAGCTCAGTGGAGTTCAAGAGATATGGATAATACCGTTTTCCACCATCACCTGCGGTGCCATTGTATTCAATTGCTAGAGATGAATAAAGTGGAAAAATATGTGGATGTTGATTTTGTTGAGCATGCTTTAAGCGTAGTAAAAGATGTACAATCTAACAAGGGGCCTTCCTTAAAAGCATTTAGGTTTGACTATGCTTTGAAGTGTGTTACAGCCCAATTTGATGAATTTTAAAATCATTATGATTTTTTTTAGGAATTTGAGATAATTTTGCAGAGTAGTGCTTGGATTAATTTGAAGAGCTGAAATATTTTGTATTTGGTTGGAGAAATCAGATTTGGTTATTGTTGAATTATTAGTTCATTCATTGCAAACGGATTTTCTTCTCTAAGTGAAGAAAATTTTGGAGCTTTGTTTGTTGCAGTGGAATTCGTGTTACGGTGGAGATTGTTAGAATTTGGGTGTAACCCGAATTCTTTGTTGAAATAATTGAAGTGCACGTCAAGATGAATTCAGTTTAAAATGCTATTAAAGTCATATGTCAAGTTGAAATTCTGTTTGGAAGCCCTATTGAGAGTTGAAATTTGTATTGGACTTGAAGATGTTGAAATTATAGACCGAGAAGAAAAGTCGCAGCATTTTTGCTAGCTGTCACTCGAGCAACACCTGCAGATTTTCTCCTGAAACTTGGTCTCTCGCTTGTTGCCCACTTGGTGCTCGAGAGACGGACTCATCGCTAGCTTATCGCTCGAGCGATAGGGTTATTCAGCCCAAACCATTTTCATGTTTTAACACGTTTTTGGCATTCTATTTCAATTACAACTAATCTATTAGGGTTTGGACGTCGCCTTACATAATTGCCTATAAATATTAGGCTCTTTTATACAATTTTATAGAGTGAGAAAAGTGAATACTAGGTTTTAGAATGATTGTAATATTTTTTCATCTTCATTATTTGTGGTGTAATAAAATCTTCTAATTCATTAGCCATATTTTCTTTTCTTCTATTTTTCTTTTGCTTACGATCATATACTTTATTATTGTGTCATATAACTTCAACATCTCCATCCGATGGTTGATTTCATATCAAGTAGTATCGAACAATACGTGATCCTTGAATTCTCAACAATTGAATCAGAGATTATGGGCATAATTAACACCACAAAAAGTTTTTTCTTAAAAAAAAAAAGGAAGGGAGAGAAAGGTAAGGTTAAAACGATAACTTGGGCGGGCTTTCTTCACAGCCATGTGCATGGCTAGCACATACTGGTGTGCGCAAACCAACACCCCTTCACACCAATGTTTTTCAAAATGGCTAATAATTTGTTCAATCTTCTTTTGTGCCTTTATACAGGTTAGATTTTGTCGAAATCATGAGGATTAGGAGAATCAGATTCTAATTGATGGCTTTCTTTCTTTTTTGGTAAGACAGCAGTTAACGCATAATGACCTGACAATAGTTAACCAACCATTTGATCACTCCAAATTCCAGGTTGTCCTAGATATGACCTGAATTTTACGATCGCATTGAGCTACTAATTCGCCATAGCTCGTTAAATTTCTATCTCAACCTCACTACGCATAATAGGTCGAATTTTATTCAAACGCCTAAAAAAATCTCAAATGCAAAATGCTTGGAAATTATGCTCTTAAAGAAAGACTTTACTTTGCCACCTACAATAAAAAAAACATACAGTAAGTTACTAAAATGACTTGCATTGCATGTTTAACATCTGATTGATCCAACTGAAATGTCAATCTCAATCAAATTATCTTCCCCATTAATCTCTGAAAGTAATTGAGCAAGCCCTTCTTGTTCCAAAAGTGACTCAGGCAGCAAATCCAGCAATTCGTCTGTGTCCAACTTCTTCTTCTTCCCTTGTTTTAAACTGGTCACTTGATCTGGTAGAGGGATTTCAATTAGATAGTCTTCATCATCACCCTCGGTGATCGATTCATCATCCGATGAAATCAGACTCGAAAACATACTATTTTCACAAGAAATTGAACTCGAACGAAGCTCAAAATCATTGCTCATTGTGAAATCATATTCATCTTCGTCGTACTCCTGCACAATAGTATCATTTTCTGGCTTCTGTTTGGCTTCTTGAAGTAATATTTCATCAGAGATTGTGCTTTTCTTGTGGGTGAAGTTAAAAAGCAGAAGAGATGACAGAACTAATAGTGAGAAAAAAGGAAGCAAAAAAGAGAGATGAAGAGAAATTGAAGTCAGAGATGAAACAAGTGCAAAACACAGAAAGAAGGCTCTAAAGAGTCTAAATTTGAATGATGAATGAGAATGATCAAATGCTTTCTCCATGTTCCCTAGTCTCAAGGAAGGAAATTTTCTGTGTTTCCTAGCAATATATAAAGGCCTATGGGTTCCTAAATTTAAAAAATTTCGACCCTTTTACAAATCACAAAGCAAAGCTTCCTCATGTGCAAGCCAGCCAGTCGACACAATACATGAAGGTACATTATTGAAAATATAAATGAAATAAATAAATTTGTTCATTCTCCGACATAAAAGAGATAATTCCGGGCTTTTTATATTGCAGGAAACTATAATATTATCATTGATAATGACCCATTTTCTTTTGTCTACAACCAAGAAAACCATGGTCATGATGGTGTTGTCACTAAGTCATTAACCATCATGGGCTTGTCTGCAAATATTATGGAAACCCATTATCAATTGTGGGGATTTTGGGCACAAAAAAAAGTTACATCTCTGACCTTTGGTGCTGCTTTGTTCAAACAAAATTTGCAAAATTGGGCATATTCGATGTATTTTCCAAACTCTGAATGGATCGGAATTGAACATGATACATTGCATTTATAGTACAGCAAAATTGGTATATTGGTGCTTTTGTATAGAACTGGTAAAGAGAATGTGCGTTGCACGTTAGTTGATCATTATAATTTGTAGCTAACTCGTGCACCTCATGTCCTTGCTTCTTTTGCCTGCCAAGTGAACAATATTCCGGAATCAGCAGAAAGCTAAAAAATCAACGCTTGAAAATCGCAATTGTCAAATATTTTACACGTACTAAAAATACATTATGCCGATTGTGAAAATTTTTAGCAGCCATGGCTTTCTATTACAACAATAATGAAATGACATAGAAAAGCTCCAATCAAATATGCAAAAGCATTACAGGATGGAAAAAAAATTAGAGAGTGGACAACTACCTTGTTTAAATTTTGAATTGTTTCCAACATATGCTCAATCATTTAACCAAATTCCACCTATTTAACCAAAATCATTTCTAAGATGAGCATTTTTCATCAAAAAAGGCTACCAAATCCCTCCAAAAGATGCAAATTCCTTGCTTCAGCCCTCAAAGATGCATTTGCCAAATGCCAATCTTTTCGAGGAAGGAATTCTACTTCGTACCCCCAACAACAGGAAAAAGAAGAAGAGCCAGACCATGATTACAATGATGAAGAGGAAGTCCTCACTTAACCTTGAATTCTTCCTTTATTACAATAAACATTTAGTGCTAATCTGTTTTTTGTTTGGAACATGTATTTGTTTTAGCAATCATAAGTAAATATAAGAAATCCAAATGCAAACGCAAGTCAAGCATTGCAATAGATAGCTTCAACTGGGCAATCTCTCCAATGGTAGGAGAATTGTTCATTACCTCGAAGTCGGGACTTCAACTTCGTAAGTTTTCCTGTATCCTTATTATTATACCTACTTGATCAAAGTTTCAGAGTACATTATACCTACTTGAACAAAGCTTCGGAGTACATGCTAGCAGAAGAGGAACACAAGAACCAAACTGGCTAGCAAAAATAAACTTGTTGGTAACTTCAATGATTATGAAATTCTTCCGCAAGTCAAAAAATGGAAAAAATGAATAGATTTATTTAGCTGTCTATCCAAATCTATGCTCTCTGCTCAACGTAAGAACCAGAGATTTCAGAAGTCCCAAGGACGGTAACCTGCAATAAAGCAAACTGATGATAAGGAAAATAGAAACAACAAACATTGACTCGCGTGATTTCAATCACGGTAGTAAATGAAGCAAGTGTGATTGCTGAAAGATAATTTTGTTAGTTACCTCGAGAAAAAATGTCAATAGATATAGTAAAATTCTATGCTAGTTGTCAACAGATTGCAACTCTCTTCTTTTACACTGTCTTGAGACTATATCATAACAAATAACTAAATTTAGAATTCGTAAGTTGGTACTGGAAACAACATAAATCTCACATGTTTGGCGCTTTATAATGTGTTTGATGTGAATGCAGCATGCTTGGGTTGTTAGTTTCATTGTCCAATCATTATCAGTTCACTTTTGAAATTTCTAATCCTATTTTATATTGGTAAAAATGAAAGAGAAAATAATGTTTAACAAGAAAATATACTCTGGTATACAGCTGTAAATATTTTCTTCTACATTTCATATTTTTTAATGCAACAAAATATTATTGCTATAATAGTCCATCTTATTATTGAAACAGAAAAAAATTCTAATTTCTTAAAACAATTTTACAACCCTCAGACTCCCATTATAACAGAAAATTCCACAAACTTTAACAAGAAATTGAATGCATCCTAATTGTACAAAGAATCTTGGCTTTCATTATCTGACTGAGTCCTTGCTTGGTTTTGTTAAAAATTATAGTTTTAGTAAATTTTAACAAAAGTTGATGAAATGTATGATTAAAAATTGATGAAAATTATGGGTTCAATGAAATCTTTGATTGAAAATAAATTAAAGGAAAAATGTGTTTTAGAAAATTACTGTCAAACAGGGCTAAATTTGACTTTATTAATCTAATCCGCACATTTTGTCTTATGCTAAATCCCATTTTGGGGCATAAGGTTGCAGCAATTCAAGATTTCGTACAACAAAAATCAAAGAAAAATGAAGAAACAATCATTTTACAATATGAATTCTTCTTGGGGCAAAGATGCTTTTAAAGTAGAAGATGAGAGTCCAACTTTGAATATTGATTCAAACCTAGAAGATAAATCTTCTAAGGATTTGAAAAGTACTGAAGAAGGGATCCAAGTATTTCTTGAGAATCTTAGTAAAGAAAAGCACTATATTGGTGTAAGTCAAATTGGATAGTTTCAATTGTTCCAAGAATACAGTGAGCACAAAAAGAAATAGTTTGTCTCTCCCACTCACACCAAAACAAAGAGATGCCAAGTTACTTACATAATTGGGAAAGATTACCATGTCCACATTCCCAGACACATCAATTAGCAATTGCCTCAAAGAATACTCTCGAGCACCAGCTGGATTTAACAATTCATCAGTATCTGATTGAATTATTCATTCAGGGCCAGCATCCTAGAATCATAATACACAAAATATTTTATTAATTCTACAAGAAAAAATGGTACATATCTGTTACACTTGTAATAGTCCATACCCTTGCCATGACAATTGTCATCTCCCTGTTATGGGATTGCTTCACAAAAAGTTCATAATTGCGAGGCTTGTAAAAGAAACTTGACAGCCATGTTTCATTCCAGATCCGGCTGAAGCATCAGGGACAAAAAGGTGCAAGAGAATAATAACTACTGCTAATATATCATATGGAGATTTCTGCAACTTGAGAGACCAAGGTACTAATTCTAGAGAGCTTACAGTAAGACACTGGATGAAAGATAATTATTGGTTTACGATTTTAAAAAATGTTAAAATTTATCCAATGAACCATTAGTTTGCTTTGTCTATTTCATATAATTTATCTACGCTATCAAGCAAGCTCCAGATACATATCCGAAGTGAATGACCTCTTAGCTTGCTGCTGTTCCAGCTCTCTGGTTATGTATATTACTTTCATTCCCTACAAAGGATAACCAAATTACATATCCATTGATTCTGAATCAAAATATTATACCATTAAACATGGAATAACATAATCATTAGATTGAAGTGACAACTAACACAATTCCAGAAAAGATAATAAAAAAAAAGTCTTCGTGTGGCACGGAGCCATGGGTCGTGTCTCCACTTTTTTTTCTAACACACCAACTCTATTCAAAGTTTCATTTTTACATAACTAAAAGCAAAAATTAGAGCTTAAAAAAAACTTTTCTAAATCTAACGAATTCCATCGACTACAACCATCAACTAAACCAAACATGAATTTTTTTTTTTTTTTGAAATCTTTTAACTAATTTGAAACAAACATAGAAGGGAAGAAATCAAAATTTTCAAGCAACCAAAACATTGGAAAATGAAGAAAAAAGAAAAGTAATAAACTTCTGAAATATTAAAACACTATCCCGTTTAATTTTCTTCAAACCCAAGTACAAAAAACACCCCAAAGAGAATAATGAAGCATATGAAAATAGTAAAATAAGAAGAGCAGAAAAAAAAGGCAAAAATTAAACCGAAGGAAAATCACATTTAAAAATTTAAGTCTAATCTCATACATCTGCTTCCTTAAAAATTTCAGACCTGTCTGTTTAGAATTCCACATAAAAATAAGAATTTTATTTCGTAAATACAGACATAACACGGATGTCTCTGTGTCACGATGACATTCGTGTGCCACGGAGACACCATGTCTCCGTAACACGGACATTTTGATAATCACATTCACCTCTAAAGGGTTTCTTTCGAAAATACAAGTCAAACCTAAAAGATAATCACATACTAATTGTGAGTAATTGTATGAAAATATAAGAACATCAGATAGTGTTTTGATAAATTGAAGGGGGCAAAAAAAGAAATTGCATGTTGAACAATCACCTTCAAGCTAAGACTAAGAGTATTTATCCAATTAGATAAACTGAAGTGTATAAAAAAGAAATTGCATTTGAATTGTCACCTAAAAATCTCTCATGTAAGGGTGTCATGCTATCTGATAGCCCCATGAAGCCATTGCTCCAGGTTGCCGTTGTTGACATACTCATATACCAACATCCTTTAAATAAAAGTTATACAATCTCAGCTAATAGAAATGCAAGTAGAAAACACGGATCAAGAAAATCTAAGAAAATCAGCATGATACACTAAATTCTAATTCAGTAAAAACATAGACAAAAATAAAAAATAAAGGTTGGTATAAAAATAAAGGGAATGTGATAGCGAGCTACACTGGAAATCTTTTGACCTTTACAAGCACAAGATCACTGACTTTCACTGTTGGCGATCAGCAGCAGCCACCTTGTTAGAACCTTTTTTTTTTACATCAATTGCTTGCAGCTGTGATCGGATATTTAATTTTTTGGGGCTCTACATAAGCTTTCATGCCAAAAGAAATTACAAAAGTTAATACTTACTCCAAAATCTTTTGACATTTACAAGAGCCAAGAGATAATCTGCTATAAATATTCTACCTTGATATCTTAAACTGGTTTAATCTTTAAAACTAACTAGTAGTAAATTTTGAATTGTAAAAGAAGTTATTCTCAAATATTTTTGATTCTTAATATAAGTTCTTTCACTATAGGAAACATCTAATTTATGAATTTACAAAGTTAAAAGAATTTTGCACCAGAACATAACATATTACTCAAAAATTCATCTCGGAATTTCTCCCCTTGGTTTCAACTACTTTTTGACAAGACTACCATGCATCAACATAACCAAACTGCTGCAGCATTGAATCTCGATTTTGAAAAATAGCAAGTACAGAAATAAGAACAATTAATCAATAAAACCTCTAAATCAAATAAGGTGCATATATAGTCGAACCAATGCAAAAATGTATACAGGATAAAAGGAACAAAGTTTCAATAGGTGTTGATAGTTCGGAAACGAATTTCACATATAGCTAAATCTTGCAAATCAGTATAAAATAGAAGCTCAAAGGAAATTATGAGTCAATTCCTATTAGCCAATTTAACAAATGACGTAACTACATCAAAACAATACAGCCAAAACCATTACCAACTCGTAACTCCTGTAAGATTGAAAATTCAAATTAGCAGGAATTATATGAACACTACACTTTATGTAGCTAGTAACCAATTATGAGGAAATGGACTTACATGTTGTTTGGAATATGAGTGAAAAAAATATTGTTGTTGATAGCAATGTAAAAAAAATGACTTAAAAAAAATTGTTGATTACCTTAAGAAACATTGTTAATAAAAAAAAAAAAAAAACCCTTCGTGCGCATACAGAGGTGAACGGATGTATCTCCGTGCGCGTATGGAAGATTTTTTT
>CAIGRB010145572.1:37147-65486 GCA_903798255.1 Fraxinus quadrangulata
TCAATGCATAAAAGAGGCGGTTGTTCAATTCCAAATTAATCACCATTTCCCCATCTTAAAATCTTGCAATCTGGCTTGTTCGAACCAATTAAACTATTACAAATAACCCATCCAATTATTAACGTTTGAATTCACATTTGGTCTGGTTTGATTGAACTTAAATTATCATTTTGGGTGTTGATCATTCAACCAAATGATTGCGATTCTGTCTTCAAATTGTGGCTATCCATTTATAGTACAACATATATGTTGATAATTGTGATTTATGTCTCCAACCAAATGATTGCAGTAGCATCTTCAATGTTTGATAAGGAAATAATCTAAACAATATTAAAGTTATGTTCGATACTGTACATCAAACACGTAATAATAGCACATAAAAAAGCGTGAAATGCAATGAAATTCTTAAAAGACAAAAGGGTTTTCGAGCATTGTGGTAAAGAGTCACCAACATAAAACGGGGTTGAGTGATGCATAAAGGATTCATAGAAAACATAACGTAATAATCTTATTAAATATTTTGAGTCTAAGATTTTGGTACGATTTTCATTTCGAAACTGCCAATAACTTTCCATTCGTTCCTTAATTTAGGTCATCGGCAGCTTCAACTAAAGAATCAGTCGAAATGAACATTGAAGCTAAATCCTGCCACATAGCATGATAGCAAGACCTCGACCTTTTTAAATTGAATTTCACATTTCTTTAGAAAACAAAAATCATTTTCCATTTTTTGCTCTAATGATACGGGAGGAGGTTGTTCTAGATCTTTCCAATCCACATGAAATGCCACCGAATATGTGGATCAGCATTAAGGTTTTGGATTCATTATTTGATTGACTAAACTTGGAAGAAAGGTCCCATTAATTAATTCTTGATAGAGCTTCGTCTATCATAAAAAAACCACACACGGGATTTCAATGTCATCTTACACAAACTTCTACAATAAAAAAAAATTGGTCATAATCTCATAAATTTCATACTTATCTCAAATTATTTATTAAACATCAAAGTATTAGTAAATTTGAATTTTAACGAGGAATTGAATAAAAGGAGTGTGACATGGGAGCATTCTTGAGTTTGAAGTCAGCGGTGGACAAATTTTTGTTTCAGCATAAACGATCTTCATTCATAAAAATCGTTCGATACTTTTTAATTTGTTATATCGTCCTCGCTTAACCAGTGACACAAACGTGAAAAAATATATCTCACGCCCTTCGAATAGCAAAGGAAAAAAGAAGCTTTACTTAACCATGTCTTCTACTTGAAGTTCATGTATCATGCCAAAATAGAACGTATTTATCTGAATTTCATTTACCTTTTTTCTCATTAATTTAGTCCATTTTTGTGGGGTCCCATATTTTCCTTTCTCAAATACATCAAAATCAGTGTGCACCCAACATTGAATCATTGAGAAACCCGACGACTTTAAAATTTCCAACCTTGATAGAATGCAATAAGTTAAAATCAAACGATACGTGTAGTCATACGTGTAAGTAATGAATTTTTTTAAGTATTTTAAAATTTTTCTCAATCATTTGTTCTTGGTTAAATTTAAAATTAGCACATGTTTGATGATCATTATTTTTAAAAAACAGAGCTTTAAATAATAACTTTTAGGAGAATTTATAGTTAAAAAATAAGAAAAAAATTTAAGTTTATGTGTAAAATATTTTATTGCATGAATGTGTGGATGAAAATGAGTACGTAGAAAAAAGAGTTTAAAAATAATAACTGTCAAACACGGACTTAATAATATTTTCCTAAATGGTAATTAGCATATAACATCCCAACCTTACATTGTTATTGTGCAAAACGTCATTACCCTTCATTTTTTTATATTTTCAACCTTATTTCCACATTTCATTACGCAAAAGGTCATTTTCATCTATTTTTTCAATTAAAAATTGTGAAATGATGAATATCCCTTCTCTTTAAATAAAACAAAAGGGAAAAAAATTAATTGCAATCATAGTCCCAAATTTTATAAAAATTGCAAATGAGTCACAAATAAATTATTAAAAGGGTAGTTAGCACATAATGACCATACATTTCACTATTATTACCAAAAAGTTCATACCTTTTATTTTTTAGCATTTTCACTCTTAATTACACATTTAATTGAGCAAACTATCATTTCTATCCATTTTCATCCAATTTTTCAATAAATAGTTGTGAAATGATAAATACACCTTCATATTTAAATAAAAAAAAAACTAAAGAATTAATTGTAATCATAGTCCCATTTTTAAAAAAAAGTGCAAACGAGACCCCAATAAATTATTAAAAATTCAATTTTTTTTTTAAAAAAAATGCAAACAAGTCCCAAACAATATTTTTAAAAAAATATAAACGAGTCCCCAATAAATTATTAAAAAAAATTTTATTTTTTTTTGTAATAAGTGCAATGAGTCCCAATTAAATTTATTTAAAATTTTAAAAAAATTAAAAAGTGTAAACTAGTTTCGAATAAATTATTAAAGAATTAGAAATTTAAAAAAATTATTTATTTAAATATGAGGGTATATCCATTATTTCACAGTTCTATATTAAGAAATTGGATGAAAATGATGGTTTGTATAGTCAAATGTATAATTAAGGATGAAAATATCAAAAAATGGAAAAAAAAAATTGAACGTTTTTTGCAATAACGGTGAAAGATATGGACATTATATATTAATTACCCTTTTAATAATTTATTTGGAAGTATGGTTGCAATTAATTTTTTTTTCCTTTTTGTTTTATTTAAATAAAAGGGCATATTCGTCATTTCTCAAATTTTAATTGAGAAAATAGACGAAAATGACATTTTGCGCAATAAAATGTGAAAATAAGAGTGAAAATGTTAAAAATGAAAAATAAAGACGTTTTCCACAATAACAATGAAAGATGGGGACGTTATGTGCTAATTACCTTTTTCGAAAATTTTTTATAATTAATGTAACAAAATACAATAACTTGTACCAAACATCTACACTATAAATTTTGAGATGAAATTGGATATCTTAAAAGAAACTATTTACACCGTAAGCACTTACTCAAGAAACTAAGATCAACTCCATATATAGCACCAAATTTTGGGGTTAATTTTGCACTATTTTGGTCTAAAAATTGATGAACAGTTTTTCATCATTTTCTTTATTGTTTTAATTCTTAACAATTGGAGGATCCGAAAGTGATCTACCATATTACTAAGTTATTGTCTTGTTTTATGTATCATTTTCTTTAAACAATTCTAGTGTATTAGTATTTATGTGACTGTTGTGACATTTTCGTTTTAATTTTGAATAATCGTTGTTGTTACCTTTTTAAATTTATTAAGTACATTTTTTTGTCCATTCATTTATTATTATCTATTACATGATTAAAATTTATTACCAATAATAATAATACAATTAAATTAAGGAATAAAAATTGTTATATAACAAAAAAAGGAAGAAAATTTTGTTGTTGGGCAACAATTCCTTTGCACCATTTTAGTGTTTGCCACCATTTTGGGAGTCATTGGAGATGCCCTAATCTCACTTTGCTAATTTTGACTTTTTATAGAAAGTGAAATATACACAAAATGTTATGAAGATACTCTTATGTGCTTTTCTCATAGAAAATTTCAATATATTTTTAAGTGACATTATTAGGAGAGTTAAATATATAGTAAATATTAAATGTAGTTAAAAATTATGTGGAAAATGTCTTTACAACTATAGAGTTTCACATTTTTTAAATCACTCGAGGTGACATTTTACCATAGAAATGAGTAGTATAAACTTTAATAGAAGTGTAAAAGAGATCACCATCCCGCTAATTTGTAGAAGAGAAGTAACCTATTTGGTGTTTGGTGGGGATTAAAAATTAGATTTTTAATATATTGTAATAGAAGTTTTTGAAATGTGTGATTGAAAAGCTGTGAGACCTATGAAAGATATGGTTAATATTGATTGTTTGACTTTGACTTAAATTAAAATTTAATTTTAATTCGAAACAAACAGGGACCTCATCCTTGTTGTGGACATCATGCATCGCGTGTAAGTTTTCATTGGACCTGTCGTCCGAATCACTCTATTCCGACATATATATATAAGGTTAACGTAAATGTTACATAGAATAAATACATTGGCCATAAAAGCAACAAAGAAACTGCAGAAACCTAATAGTTTTCTACTAAAGAAAAGAAATTAATTGACTATAATGGTAGGCCAATTCTTGTCGTTCAAATTGATATCATAATTATAATGTACTTGACCAATATAATTAGTTGGTGTCGAGCTTCCCATCTTGATATCTTCCTTCATCTTTAGTATGAAATCTTCGAACTTCTTATTCCACTCTTCTGTACTCAACTGCTCCATGCTTTCTTCTTCTTCTTCTTCTTCTTCAAAGAGCAACCCAATTTCGGACTCGTTTTCCCCTCCTCCGTCACCAGGGGGGCCGTCGCCTTCTAAATCTTCCATAATCAAGTTTGTGAGTTTCTTTTCATCTTCACACAAGCATTCATCTACTACTTTTTCTTTTTCTTCTTCTTCTAATTCTTTTGACTCTTCTGCTTCATTTTCTTCCTTTGGTTCTTCGTTTTCTTCATTATCTGTACTATCCACGTCCATAACGTCTTTAATCAACAAGGTGGGTTCTTTTGTCTCGAGAGTTGGCTGCAAACTATCCCCAATGTTTTTATGCGATAACTCGTTAGCATCAGAACCAGAGGAAGAACGAACCGATCCGCCAGAGGTTTTTGCAACAAACACCAACAGCCCATTGCAAATGAGAAATATGCAGTTTTTGTTTGAGGCAAGGCCCAGGAGATGGAATGGATATGTAGAGAAGTACAACTTCAAAGAACTCAAACAAGCAAAAAACCAATATGAATTCGAAAAGATTAAGGAAACTATTGATACAGAGAGTATAATCTTGTTTTGTGATGCCAAAAATTTACTCATCATATTTCTTAATCTTTTACACTCCATTTTCAAGGGAAGGGAAGGGAAGGGAAGGGAAGGAGAGGAGGGAATAGGTGTATCAGAGAGACTGATAGAAGATTTCATTATATAGGGGTTCGACTGAGGGTGTTTCTTACACGTAGGATTCTTGTGTTATGACAGAATTAACCTTAAATAAATAAAAAAATTAGTGGATTAGCTGAAGTTTCCATTTTCATGGCTGCCAAGAACTGCCAAATGTGAGGAAATTAGGGCATCCAACTACTTAGTGGGAGTTTTGTGGGTGTGTAAGGTTGCCATGTGGAAGGGGTACTGTTTGAAGTTTACTTAGGATTTTCATGTGTCAACGTGTCCAACCCAACCCCACATTATTGGTATGTGTGGTCTTCATGTCTTGATTGAATGACGCTGTATACTTGAAAACTTCCTTCTTATTTGATAGTGATTTTTTTACCATAAATTTTGTGAAAAGTAATTTTTTTAAAAATATGCAATTAAAAAGTTATAAATTTATGTACAAAATTATTTTAGTGAAAAAATATGTTATTGAAAATAAATTTAAGAAGAGTTGAATTTTAGAAAATGGGAATCAAACCGGTCAACCGTAATGTTAATAATTGGCCTCTAAGCCCCTGTTTGGTAGCCTTTCTTTGAAAAAAAAAAAATAGTTTTGAATAGTAAAATTTTGGAGAATGCATGCTTAAAAAATATGGAAATTTTTTTGATTTAGATGTAGAATACTTTATTATGTATATGTACGCTTAAAAATAAGTATATAGAAAAAAGAATTTTAAAAGAATGGAAGACAAACAGGGACTAAGTATGGACCAACTTATCATTTGATGACATGAAGTTGTCAAACACTAATGCTACGTAACATTATTCGTTTTTATTTTGTATTTACTTTTTTGGTTAAATGAAAAAAGTAAAAATTATGAGACGAAATGAATTACTCGATTCGACGCGGCATGACTTATCATGTCTTTGCAAAGGTGTGCCGAGATGGCCCATTTTACACCTGTCGTTGTATTACAAGTGATGTTATTGATAGTGTCGAAGTTGTGTCCAAAAATGTTGTTCGTCCTGAAAGATATGTAGTTGGTTTATTAGTTGCAAATGAAATGTTGTATTAGACAAAACGTTGAATGGTAGAAAATTATTAAAATATTATTTATTTTATTTTATTTTTGTGCAATTTTACACATTAAATATATCTCTAAGGCTCTAATTGAAAGTGACATGACCAAAGGCCAGAATTAGAGTAATCAATATCATCTTGGTTGATTAATGTCCCACTGATTGGCTATAGAGTTTTGAACTCCATAGATGGCCCCCGTACGTATGGCGCAGGAATTGCATCATCAACTAAACTATTAGCTTAGTGTAATTCTTTTTACAAAGTATTTTTTATTCAATCGTACTTATCGATTTGACATTCATTTTTTAAATCTTGTTTGTTATCAAGAGGTTATTTTAAAGAGTCTTTTGGAAATATTTAACTTGCTTAGATAAGTCGTATGTCCTAAGAAATTTATGAATTAAAATAATTTTTGAAACACTGAAAAGCACTATCAAAGAAGTATTTAACAACTACGTAAATATCTTATTTTTTAGAACAAACCAACTTAAACAAGATACCGAGTCCTTTGAACTTGAATCGAGGCTTGTTTGAAAACTGTTTTTTTTTTTTTTTTTAAATTTAATACAAAGTTTGGATCAATATACGAATATTTTCCGAGGATTCACCAGAGTCTTGTAAGGGTCTTTATATATGTTGGATAATGTCATCTTACCTGCAGAAATCTAAAATTTGGCTTCTGATGATTGGCAGATAAAACCCATAAGTTGATATTGATCGTGACGACACCTTCGCCCAAATTATCAATCATTTGACTTCACCTTTACAATGGATCCTTCTAGATCGTCCACGCCCATTGCTTAATCAAATGAATCTTTGCCTGTAAACTAAGGAATCAAGAATCCGTGTGTTTTTAAATTTATTATGTAAAAATGAGATGTTATTTCGATATATTAACTCTGTAAAATTTTCATTGTAATATTTATGTTCTTAACTTTTTTTGGTCAAATTATTTTCTTCATCATTTCATTATTTAACACATCTCATTCTTGAAAATAGTTCATATGTCGAAATATGTCGCACTTATTTATTAAAAATATGATGGCCCTGCCAACGGATTATGAGGACTGATTTGCAGATTGTGGAAGGGACTAATTTGCAAGGCAGAATATAGAAAATACAAGGACACATTCTGGAAATTCCAGGGACTGGTTTGCAAATTACAAAAAAAAAGGGACAAAATAGCAAATAGCAGAAAAATCGAAGGATGCTGTTACAAATAGAGATAAGGGCGTGTTTGGTGGCTTGGATAATGCTTCCCTTAAGAAAAGTCTTATTATTCACTTTAAGAGGTACACGCTCCTAGTGGGTCCAAAATTGAGGGAAGCAGGGAGGACTTGGTGCACATTATGTTAGGGACTTCCAACACTCCATAGGAGTCCGATAGTTCATCGCCTATCTATCAAATTAGATATCAACAATCGTGATTGGATTTGAGACAACATTCAAAGCGATATTGATGATAATAATGTGGACTTTATACCAAAGCAGAGAGAAAATACCTCTGTAAGTTGGAAGAGATAACACACGAATGAAAATGAATCTCTTATTGCTAAAGAATCAATTCAGCAGTATATATACACAAGGATAACCAGCTGCATAGATGACAACTCAACAGCTTACAGCTCTAACAACTTTTAACTGAATTATGACTAATTACATAAATACCCTTGCACATGATATACACAAGACTCCTTCTCAATACGGATGCGGATGTTTATAACACCCATCTTGCTTAGAAGCATCTGAAATCTAGCTCATCCTAATGCTTTTGTCAACAAATCTACAAGCTGATTTTGCGGACAGGTGCATAGTTTTTATGTTACCTGACTGTATTCTTTCCCTTACCAAATGACAATCTAGTTCAATGTGTTTCGTCCTTTCATAGAAGACTGGGTTGCTAGCTATATGTATCGCTGCCTGATTGTCACAAAACAGAAGAGCAACCTTAGGATGGTCAACCCCCAATTCAGTTAGTATCTTCTTAAGCCAAATTATTTCACATACTGCTACAGCCATGACTCTGTATTTTGCTTCAACTGATGACCTTGAGATGGTATGTTGTTTCTTTGAACTCCAAGATATTAAAGAACTTTCAAGAAATATACAGAAACATGTAACTGGCCTCCTAGTATTTATGCAAGATGCCCAGTCTACATCACAAAAACCTTTGAGCTCTAGGTTGGAATCTGCTACAACGAATAATCCCTACCCTGGTGTTCCTTTCACATAAGTACATGATATGCTGCTTCTAAGTAAGGCTTTTTAGGGGATTCCAAGTATTAACTCAAAACTTCTATTGAGAATGATAAATCTAGCCTTGTAATTATTAAGTACAACAATCTCCCAATCAATCTCCTATACATTCCTGGATTGTTAAGTAGCTCCCCCTCATGTTTGTTCAACTTCAGACTCTGCAACATAGGGTATTTGACAGGCTTTTATGCTAAGTAACCGGCGTCTTCAAGTATTTCCAATGCATACTTTCGTTGACAAATTGCAATCCCTTTTCTAGATCTTGCCACTTCAAGTCCTAGAAAGTACTTCAAAACCCCTAAATCCTTTAACTTGAATTGGCTGTCAAGACTCCTTTTAAACTATTCGATATATGCCAAATCATTCCCTCATATGATAATATCATCAACATAGATAAGGAGCACAGTGTAGAAGCAGCTTTTTCGTTTGCTGAAAATGGAATAATCAGACTTGGTTTGTACAAATCCTTGAGAGACAATTAAAGATGATAGTTGGTGTTCCATTGCCTCGAGGCTTGTTTGAGTCCGTAAATTGATTTGTTTAGCTTAAACACTAATGTCACACCATGCTCCTCCTCCTGCTCATATCCTGGGAACATCTTCATATATACCTCTTCATCTAGATTTCCATGAAGAAAGGCATTATTGATGTCAAGCTGATGAAAATGCCAATTCTTGCTAGCTGCAACCGCCAACAAAGCCTTGACTGAAGCAAACTTTGCTACAGGAAAAAATGTTTCTTGGTAATCAAGGCCAGCTTGTTGAGTAAAACCATTGGCCACAAGTCTGACTTTCTTCAGTCCCATCTTGATTAAGTTTAACTTTATAAACTCATTTGCAATCCACAGTGTTAGGTTTGAGTTGTTTTATGTTATTGAAAAATTCTGTGAACAAAAGGAATTAAATGTATAGATTGTAAAAGTTCAAGGAATAATGTACAAATAGTTCAAAAGTTATTAGTAGGTCTAGGGTTTTGAGTTTGGAATAAGGAAGAAAACGGCGAGAATTTTCGCTGGACTGTCAGCAAGGGTTGGCTCGAGCTATAAAAGCAGAAACATCATTGCTAGACTATCGCCCCTCCTTCGCTCGAGTGACACGTTGTCGCTCGACTGTCATTGAGCCCTCACTCAAGCGATAGTGCTGTCCGAAAAATTTTTATTTCTTGATTTAAAGGATTTTTCCTCGGCCAATTCGTTTCCTAACCTACCTATAAATACTAAAATACATATAAACGTGAGTTGAGTTGGTTGGTTGAACATATAGAGAGCTTCCTCTACATCTGGTCAGAGTTCTAAAGATTGAAGGAAGTTGACAGGAGTTCCTGTCTGTGAAGAATGGGATCGTTCTTTGTGATCCACGGGAGATAAACGAATCCACAAGGCTTGGAGTGCTGCAGAATAGCATATTCCATGGAGAGCTTTGGCAATAACAGTTAAGGATTAGTGCAGGTGAGCAGGGGATCCACGGAGAGCGGTAAGGAGTACAATTGGGTAACCTTATAGTACGAGTTGTCTAGTCGATAGACTGTAAGTTGTTATATTCGTTTATAGTGGATTGATTGGAAAAGTGCCCGGAGTTTTTCCCAGTTGAGTTCGTGATCATCTTGGTGTTGATTTACTGCTTTCATTTTATTTATTGATTGATCATATAAACTGTGGTATTCAAATTTAGGACCAATATGACTTACTTGTTTAATCATCTAGAAAAGAATTAAAAAGTGACTTGTTGCTATTTAATTCATTAGAATTTTTAAATTTCGCATATTACACATATTCACCCCATCTAGGTGTTGTTAGATCGAACTTACGTTTTTCAATTGGTATCAGAGTCTTAAATCAATTCCTGACTCTTATTTGTTAAGTCTAGATGAGTCATTCTTTGTCCGTGCCTCCCTTTTTTACGGTAGCAATTATACCTACTAAAAGAGTTCGAATGAGAGTTTTTCTTAATGTTTTAGATGAATGTATTTGGATAAGTATTCAAAATAGGTGGGCTCCACCTACAACTACCATTGAAAGTGTAGTCACACCAACTGATATTTCACTATGGTCGAAAACGAATTTGGATGAGTGTAATTGGAACAATAAGGGCCTTCATGCCATGTTCATGACTGTGTCTGCTGAAGAGTTTAAGCGTTTATCGATGTGTGAAACTATTAAGGAGGTTTGGGATATTTAAAAAACCACACACTGGGGAACTAAAACTGTTAAGACCACTAAATTGCAGATGTTGACCACTAGGTTTGAAGAAATTAGGATGGTGGATGATGAATCATTTGATGACTTCTATGCTAAGTTAAATGACATAGTCAATTCGAGTTTCAATCTAGGTGAAAGGATCATCGAGTCCAAAATTGTTAGAAAAGTTCTTAGATCTCTGCCCAAGAGGTTTAGACCTAAGGTTACTACAATTGAAGAAAGTAAGGACATGGATTCCATTAAGATAGAGAAGTTAGTTGGATCCCTCCAGACGTATAAGCTAACCTTAGATGACCATGTTAAAGATAAATCTCTGGCCATGAAATCCGTAAGTAATATCCGGACTGAATCTTCTGATTCCGATTCACCGGTTAATGAGGAGTTAGCTTACTTGGCTAAAAAATTCCAAAATTTGTTTAGGAAAAAAATAACCCTCAAGTGAGATACAAAGCTGGACAGAGTGAATCTAGGAGAAAACTCAAATCTATGATGTGCCATAATTATAAGGTTTAGACCACGTGAAGAGAGTGTGCCCTAGTAGTGAGGAGAAGGCTATGAATGCCACTCTCACTGATGACGAGTCTAACTCGGACAATTTGAGTGAGAAATCCACTCGCAAGGAAAGTGGAAGGTATATTGCCTTTACTACTAGAATTAGGAATGAATCTGATAAGGAGAATGAGAAGGTCGAAAACGTGAGTAGTGGTGAGGATTCGAATAAAGAGCCTGTAAGTGATGAAGATATCCAAGAGGCTTATAATAAGATGTATGAGGAGAGTCTTAAGAATCTTACTAAAAACAAAGCCTTGAGTGCGAAGAATAAGGAACTTGAATTGAAAATGAGAAATTAGTAGCGCACATTAAGGAATCCACCTTGATCCTGAATGAAGTGAAATCCATGAATGAAACTTTAGAGAATCAGGTTAAAAACCTCACCAGTGAGCTTGAAAAATCCTCTAGGAGATTCAATGAATTGACCACTGAGAAAGAGACCTTAGACATACAGGTTAAGAACCTTCTGATCGACCTAGAACATTCTAAGTCTCAACTGCTTGCATTCTCTAGTGGTTCTGAAAAGTTAGACAATATTTTAGGAATGGACAAGTCGGCTGGAAATAAGGGAGGTCTAGATTTTAGGGAAAATAACGCTAGTACTTCTAAGACCACGTTTGTCCCTACTACTGACTAGCCTAAACATGTGTCTAACATCAATCTTAAAAGATTTGTTAGACAGAGGCCTACTAAATAGCGTATGACACACCAACCTAGGAATAGATATCAACGATCTCATAACCTTGGTTCTAGGTTTATCCCTACATGTTTTCACTGTGGTGAGTTAAGACATATAAGGCCTAAGTGCCATCATTTCCTGAACAGAAATAGAGACATGAACTTAAATAGAAATAAGAATCAGGAGTTTGTATATCATATTGACTTTCTTACTAATCAGGTGAGTCGTTTAACCAAATTAATGACACAGATGACCGGACATATTCCTATCATTGGGCAAGTTTAGGTAAAGAAAAGTGATCTGAAAAATTGTGAAATAGATCACGGGGCTCTTAAAGGTAAGAGTATTTGCGTACCTAACTGATTAGGTATTTTTAATTGATGCATGCTCGTATTTTACTATTGTGTGACATTAAACTATACATGTATCATATTTATTTGTTCATTTGTTCTCACACTTTTTTTTTTTTNGAATTTAATTTATTTTATTTTGTTTTGTGTGCTTGATGCATTTATGTTTTATACGAAAAAATAAACAAAAATATTTTTTTATTGTTATGAGTCAATATTTTTTTTAAAGAAAGAAATATGCAGAAAATCGCTTTACTACTTGACATACATTGCACTTGATTTTGTTGGTTGTGACCCAGCATGAGTTATTTATTGCGCTGTAACATATTTTCCATTGCTGACTTATTTTTTGTATGGAGTACTTTGTATAGGTTTCTTCATATACCATCTGCACTGCACACACTATAATCTTGTTAGTAGGACTCTACCACGTGTGTGAAATTTGGGATGGCAGTCACATGTTAGTAGGGTGACTTTGAATTTGAATTGACCTTATTTATTAGACATGTGCTCAAAATAATCTCCTGTT
The DNA here is from genome assembly GCA_903798255.1 of Fraxinus quadrangulata. NCBI lineage: Eukaryota > Viridiplantae > Streptophyta > Magnoliopsida > Lamiales > Oleaceae > Fraxinus > Fraxinus quadrangulata. Next base: position 49,780 of record CAIGRB010145572.1, read on the forward strand.
ATAAAAAAAAAAAAAAAACTCAATATCTTATATTCTTTTTCGAAACATATTTGATTTGAGCAATTAAGCCTGCGAAATTTCTCATAACCTGGTACATATGGTCAACAGACTTGTGTTAACCAATCTAAAACTCGTTACAGGGGTTATTCTAGTCGCTTAATGAAGAAGAGTCTGCACTTAAGATTGAAAAAAATAGTTTTGAGTTTCAAAATTGTAAAAAAATATATATAATAAGTCAAGGGGAGAAAAGAAAAAAATTTGTATTTAATGAGCTCTTATTTAAAGATCATAATACGCTTTACATGGTTTGACTTTTATTAGTAGAGGAATAAACTTATTGACAGTGATGTTTAGTATGTCATTTCTCATAAATTTAAGATTTAAAGTCCTGCTTACAGAATATTAGTGGCACTTTATACATATAGGTCACTTATACAATTTACTCCATGCTTTACTTGAACTGAGTATGTAGGAAGATTTATTGTTCATTGAATATACTTATATATGCTAACGACTGCATTGTCTAATGTCATTGCATTGTGGGAAGAATTTTCATTTTTGACATTTGCGTCTCATTTTTTATTTTTACATTTTATGTCTTAAGGGGTTGTTGAGGAGAAATATAGATACTTTTGTATTACATATTTGTTCTTCATCTGAGCATATTCTTTTGGTATTTAAATCTATATCCCTTGCCATTGTGTAACAAAAAAGGAGAGAAGAATTATTTATTATTTTTTTTTTTTGCTTTCACTGGATGTGTCTTATTGTCTTATCTAGTTACCTGATGTATAACTTTTTAATTCAGTTCTGCTAAATTAAATTTGATGTTTTAGTAGTATCAATATGTTTTCGGGGTATGTTGGGTTGCATTTGTACTATATTTTAGCTTAGACTGTGATATGAAACTGAACAATATGTTTACTATGTTACAGTTATTTAAATGACATTTACAATTGAACTGTTATTATAATTGATCTTGTTTTCCACACATTTTACACTAGTGTTTGAGTTGCCTATTTCAGGAAACAGGTACTGCAATTTTTTCGTTCAAGGCAGTTGTTAGTCATAGGGTGTGTCATATTTCGTGTCTATAATTTTTATTTGATTACTATCTTGACATAGGTTATTGTTTTGTCATAAAATATCAAAGAGTGAGTTTGTTAGGTTTGAGTTGTTTTATGTTATTGGCAAACTTTGTGAACAAAAGGAATTATATGTATAGGTTGTAAAAGTTTAAGGAGTAATGTGCAAATAGTTCAAAAGTTAGTTAGTAGGTCTAAGGTTTCGAGTTTGGAATAAGGAGGAAAAAGACGCGGAGCTTTGCTGAACTGTCTCCAAAGGTTAGCTCGAACTACAAAACTAGAAACATCGTCGCTAGACTGTCGCCCTTCCTTCGCTCAAGTGACACGTTGTCACTCGACTGTCACTGAGCCATTGCTCGAATGACAGTGCTGTCCAAAAAAATTTTATTTTATGATTTAAAGGCTTTTTCTCCGATCCATTCGTTTTCTAACCTACCTATAAATACTAAAATACATATGAACATGAGTTGAGTTGGTTGAACATTGAGAGAGCTTCATCTATAAGAGAATTATCATATTTCATCTTTTAACCTCCAGCCATTGTAATTGTTTTGGTGAGAAAAATATTTTTCCTACAATCTAAATACCAAATAACTATTTCATCTACATCTTGTCAGAGTTTTGAAGATCAAAGGATGTTGACAAGAGTTCATGTTTGTGAAGAACGTGTCGTTCTTCGTGATCCACGGGAGATAAACGAATCCACAAGGTTTGGAATGCTGCAGAGTAGCATATTCCACGGAGAGTTTTGGCAACAACAGTTAAAGATTGGTGCAGGGGAACACGAGATCCACGGAGAGCTGTAAGGAGTGCAATCGGGTAATCAGATAGTACGGATCGTCTAGTTTGGTAGATTGTAAGTTGTTATATTCATTTACAATGGATTGATTGGCAAAGTGCCCAAAGTTTTTTCCAGTTGGATTTCTCCATTATCATCTTGGTGTTAATTTACTGCTTTCATTTTGTTTATTGATTGATCATATAAAATGCGGTATTCAAACTTATGAATAATATGACTTGCATGTTTAATCATCTAAAAAAGAATTAAAAAGTGACTTGTTGATATCTAATTCATTAGTATTTTTAAATTCCGCATATTACACATATTCACCCCTCTCTAGGTGTTGTTAGGGTCGAACTTGCATTTTTCAATTGGTATCAGAGTCTTAAATCGATTCTTGACTCTTATTTGTTAAGTCTAGATGAGTTATTCTTTGTCCGTACCTCCATTTTTCGACGGTAGCAATTATGCCTACTGTAAAGTTTGAATGAGAACTTTTCTTAAGATTTTGGATGAATGTATTTGGATAAGTGTTCAAAATATGTGGGCTCCGCCTTCAACTACCGTTGAATGTGTAGTCACACCAACTGATATTTCACTATAGTCGAAAATGAATTTGGATAAGTATATTTGGAATAGTAATGGCCTTTATGCCCTGTTCATGACTGTGTCTACTAAAGAGTTTAGGCATGTATCGATGTGCGAAACTGTTAAGGAAGTTTGAGATATTTTAGAAACCACACACGAGGGAACTAAAACTGTTAAAAACACTAAACTGCAGATGTTGACCACTAGGTTTGAAAAAATTAGGATGGTGGANATAGTTTAGGCTTGTATCTATGTGTGAAACTGCTAAGAAAGTTTGGGATATTTTAGATATCACACACGAGGGAACTAAAACTGTTAAGAACTCTAAACTGCAGATGTTGACCACTAGGTTTGAAAAAATTAGGATGGTGGATGATGAATCATTTGATGACTTCTATAGTCATCTACTATAGTCAAAAAATAATATGAGCCATCAAGAGATTGGACCTGATAGGGACCCCAATCACAATGAATTAGTTCAAAGATTGACTGAGATTTATGCACGCTGTTGGGAAAGTGTAATCGTTGTTGCTTTGCCATAGGACAAATACTACAATGAAAATCAGATGAGGAATATGGCCTAACCTATAGTACCATAGCTCAAAAGGTAATCCAGTTACAGCAGTAAACTTATGAACGGAATGATTATTCATGGCTTTATTACAACGGAAATTTACAAATCCAGATGAATTTGCATGAGATTGATGAAGTATGGATTCAAAAAACCAGTGGATTTTGAAGAATTGCTAAATTGGAGGTGGTATAAGCCAGCTTCAAGGTTCCCAACTCCAATCATTGTCCATGTAGAAAGGTCCTTAATGAAGCAATATTTGAATAGGAATATTAAGCAACAATGAGGGGAAAAAATAAGCTTGCTGGCTGAAATCAAATTACATTTGAATGGGAGAATACACAACACATTGGTCAGTGAAAGAGTTTCAGACAGCTTCACAGTTCCTATGTGAGTCACAAGGGCATCATCTCCATTAGGGAGTTTGACATTTGCATTTATCATAGCAGTAATGGTGGTCAACTGATTAATGCAACACACCATGTGATTTGTGGCACCAGTGTCAATAATCCATTTATTCTCTACATCTGACACAGCCAAACAGAAATTGTTACCTAAGAAAGCTGAAGCATCTGGTATGCTTGGTATTTGAGCTGAAGATCGCTGCACACTATCGAGTGGACTACCATCAAGGTTAGCTTTACTTTGTTTAACAGTATTACCAGGGTGAAAAGCCAGCTTTGAAAACTGAGTTTGAAGCTTGGTTTCAGTATATTGAGAACTTGCTAGCATTGCTCTAGTGTGATGGTTAAACCAGAAAACACATTGGACAAATCTGGAGTAGTAGTGACTTGATTAGCACTAGAGATAATTTCTTTGCCTTTGTCCCTTGCCAATCTATGTCCTGGGGGATATCCATGAAGCTTGTAGCACTTCCCTTGTAGATGACCAAGCATACCACAGTAACTGCACTTAGGCATGTCCTTCTTGTAATTTTGATTGTTATACATAGTCCTTTGATTAACACCAGAATTCATTGAACCAACCATTAGTCTATTTACAAATGCAATAGCTTCAATATTACTCTAGTTTTTAGATGCTACATCCTTTTACCTTTCATCATGTTGAACTAGTGCAAACACCTTGTTCAATGAAGGCAGAGGCTCCATCATCAGAATTTAGCTACGCACATTAGAATAGATGTCATCTAATCCCATCAAGAATTGCAAGATCTGTTCTTCTTCATAATAAGAATTGTGATTCTAAGACCTATAGTTGGATAACTATTCCCATAAGCCTTTCAGCCTATTAAAATATCCACTCACGGAACTGTTGCCTTGTGAGATTAAAACAATTTAACTGATAAATTCTAGGTCCATTGCCTTGGTTGTATCTATCTCTTAGCTCCAACCAGATCTGACATGCTGAATCCTTATGCATAACACTAGGATATAACTCCTTAGGGATTGAATTTATTATCCATGAAGAAACAATATGATTGCATCTACGCCAAGCAGGATACAGAGGTGAATCTATAAATGGAGTAGGTATAGAACTATCAATGAAACCTTCCTTATTCTTCACGCTGAGTGCCATTTCTACAACTCGACTCCATGCCGAGTAGTTCTCATCAGAAAGTATAACCGAAACAATTTGCATACCTGTGTTGTCTCCATAATGCAAGTAGTAATGATTTGAAGGATATGTTATCATTCGATGCACAGCGATAACCGAATCTTCATTGAGATGAGTATCTGGCAAAGAATTATCAATAGTGCCTTCAATTCTGGTTTTGTGAACTTGTCACCATGATCGGAAGCTATGTCAATGCTCTAATACCATGTGGATTTTATACCAAGGCAAAGAGAAAATATCTCTATAAGTTGGAAGAGATAACACACGAATGAAATGAATTTTTCTTATTGCTAAAGAATCAATTCAGCAGTATATATACACAAGGATGACCAGCTGCATAGATGACAGCTCAACAGCTCACAGCTCTAACAACTTTTAACTGAATTATGACTAATTACATAAATACCCTTGCACATGTTATACAAAAGAAATGATCTAGGAGATTGCAAGGTTAGCATTGAGAGGACGATTAATTTCAATTTACAATTATATTATCGTCGTTCTATTGATTATGCAAGGTTAGCACATGTGATATTGAGGAATGTGGGGATTTGTCCACTAGCTTCAATTGAAATCTCAAATACTCCCACATTTTTATATTGATAAAAAACAATCCCCCAATAAGAACTTTGAAATGCAGAACACCCACCCCACCCCCACCCCCCTTCGTTTTTTCATTTTCTCAATAAATCCAAAGATATATGTTTTTGGATGGTTTTTGGCTTGGTTGCACAGAAATATTGGATGGTTTTTTGTGTATGTTTTTTGCTATTAATGTATATTATGGATTTTTTAGTGAATGCCATACATATTTTAGTTAAAAGTAATCATCGAAATCGTCAATATTTTTTTTACTAGTAATGTAGATTATAGATCAAATATGAAAAGAATTGCAATAAAACTCCAGTACATTGCAAAATGACTTGAAACATTACCTCGTAACATGCTGCAAAATTATTTTGTTGCATGAAAGTGATATTTGGAACAATATTCCTATAATTTTAGGACAGGCCAATGTCAATTTTATAAGTTTTGCGACCCAAACTCGACCACATTTAAAATATAGTGAGCAATCAATGACGTATTTAAAATATAGTCAACAATTAAAAATGTCTTTAAAACTACTGTGAGAAATCAAAGACATCTTTTAAAGTACAGTGAGCAATCAAAAACGTCTTTTCTTACGTGGCAATTTGGTGTGCTGTGAGTTATGCCACCTGTGTATTCTATCTATCATGTCACCAATTTCATTATTATTGGGCAATGAATGTCATGTCAATGAGTAACGTCCAACATTTGATAAATTTTGGGATCAAAACTCGACATATGAAATTCCAGTGAGCAATCAAAGACACATAAATAAGTTCATTGAATATGGGAATGATTAACTCTTTATTTGGAACTCGTTTACACTTTTTGAAATCAAGACCAGGCATGGAGAAAATTTAAAAGACCTGATGTAGATGCCTTTTTGGAGCATTTAGCTCAGTTTTTTGAAATCATAGTTTATTCTGACCACCAGAATGTGGTATGTTTTTCCCTTATATAAATTTGTTGTTTCTTAAATTATTGTATTTGCTTAACTATTTGACATGGAACTTGCAATATGATGATCCAGTGCATGAAAATTGGATCCAAAGAACTGTATCCGGTATAGGCTTTCACGGGGAGCAACAAGATAGATTGATGGCAAGCACTTTAGGGTAGGTCAATCTGTTGCTTCTCAGAAAGTCTTATTTACTATACCATGCATATTAGGGGTATCCAAAAGTCTCGAACCGAACCGGACTGAACCGAACCCAAACTAAGCGGTTCTTCATAAGTTAAATACCCGAACGGGTACTCGAATCGAGAACGATAGGTTTGGGTCGGGTCTCGGATCTAGACCAAGAATCGAATAAGAACCGAAACTAAATAATTTTTTCATTTTTTATATTGAATTAATTAAATTATTTTATTTTTTCTAAACAAATTAGCAAATTAATTAAATAAATCAGATCATTTCGTAATTTTAATTTTAAAGCCCAAAATCATTTTAAAGCCCATTAGCCCATTTTAAAGACAAGAAACCGTGAAGTTTGGGATCAATCAGCCCATTTTCGAATTTGCTCATTAAATTTAATGCCTTCAAACCCTAAGCAATTTCCAGAGTAGCCGTCCAACACTTCTAAATTATGTACCCATTTATGCATCTATTTAAGAACTATACAAATTTTATTTTTATAAATGTGTTCAACTTCCATAATAGGGATCTGGTATGAATTTCGTTTCTATGAGAGGATTTTTGATTTATAATTATTATGTTATCTGTTGTCGTTTTCATTTTTTATTTATTTTAGGGACAAATTTAGCATAAATAGAGTTTGGAATTGTCATTAATTTGAGGAAACTGCAATGTAAAATTTCCGATTGAAACATGTTTGGTCCAGTCATAATTTTCAATATACTTTATTGTTTGCAGCTTTTGTTAGCTCCAATTACGCTCAAATGGAAGACAAGAAACAGAATGTTTGGACGCTCAAATGAATTTACTTTATGTAGTGTTGAAGTGATATTAATATCTATTTTTTGGTATTTGTATACAATAAATTAATCTTATTGAACAGCTAGTTATTTATATGTTTTTGAATTTGGCTATGTTAATTTGTAAAAGTTACGAATGAAATATTATTAGTTATATTTATGTAATGTTACTATAAATGTTAAAAAATTTAATTATGGTACGGAACCGAAAGGAACCGAACCCGAACGGTTTCCTAATTATATTTGGACCCGATGGGTCCATTTATTAAACACCCGAAAGTTTTGGGTCGGTTCGGTTCTTTTCAGAATCGAACCAAATCGACCCACGGACAGCTCTAATGCATATATTTATAAAACACATCATGTCTTGAAAGGAAATTCTGAAAAAGAATCGAACCAAACCGACACACGGACAGCTCTAATGCATATATTTATAAAACACATCATGTCTTGAAAGGAAATTCTGAAAATTGTAACTTATCCGGGAGGTGGGGGTTTATAAATAAAGGAGAAATACATGTCTTACTAAGCAAAGAAACACAAATACAATGTAAATTATCCATTTTATTCCAAATAGGCAAATCAAGAAGAAACAAGAAATATAATTGTTGGTCCCAAAGCCGTTTGTAAAAACCATTTTAAAACAAAAATCGTTACAAAATGTAAATCGTAGAAATGAAAACAACAAGAATACGAAGGATTTTTCGTCAAAAAGGGCCCGAATATTCAGCCTTAAGGCCTAATCAACCGTTGAGCATCTGCAAATAGATATAGCTCTAGTTCCACTAATTTCAGTCAAGAATCGTACATTATGTATGTAGAAGTCAGAGATTTATTACAGTTTTCTTCTAGTTTCTTTATTTATAAATCGGTAACTAAAACTCTTAATTTCACAACGCCAGTAACCAAAACTCTTAATCTCACAACGATTATACACAACAACCAGCAATCTTACTAAAAGAATAGAGATTAAGGCACGAAGAAAGTATTGCAAATTTTCAGAGAAACCTTAAAAACACTCCGAGAAAGAACACACTAAACGCCTGAAAGAAAGGAGACGAAAGAGTATGAGATTTATATCTCACCCCGCAACAAATGCATCCAAAGGACAAGAGTTGGGCACGTGGGCGGCAGATCTATTCCCACTTATTCAGAGGCAAAAGCGTGTTCCTTAGCACGATTTTATCATAATGTACTCGACCCAAATCAGAATAAGTCGGCCCAAGTAAATAATAGTGAGGCAGCCCATAATCTCAACAACTACCAGTTCAGCTTCTAAATTTGTTTTCCAGGAAACAATACTGTAAGCCGTTTGGATATATCTTTGATTAAATCTTAACATCTTCTGCTTTCAACAAATATAATTAGTTTTTCACCAATAATATATTGTAACAATCCTCCTGTTTCTCACTTTCAAATACTGTCAAATTTCTATATTGTTTGCACTAGTTTGGTATGATTGTTTCTGACTAGAAACTCCATGTAATTCTCTGATTCTTGGAAATCATAACAGTGGAAATATACAATTCTATAATTCTAAACAAACCTGCAAGTTATTATGGAAGTATAAAATTGTGGATTTCACTTATAAGTTGTGAGGAAGAATACCTTTTGATTTGTGAAATGAAGGATAACGTCTGCCATATAATATGGGATGAACAATTTTTGTATTCAATTTGTGATTTCTAATGCAGGACCTCTCAATGCTGAATGGAGACCCCAAAAATGTTCTTTATATTAGTGCCCATGCTCTCGAAGTCGGCCTTTAACCAGAAAACTGTGTTTCAATAAAACCGTGGCAAGGCGAAGCAGGAGAGACTGCACTTGTAGACCTATTCCCTTACTTGAATGTAAGTATTCTACTTGTACTGTTGTACAAGATTAATTTAATTAAGTGAAACTTAGTTCCTACATATTCCTACTCATATTTGTGCTATATACGTTGTTTTGAGTGCAGATGCTGCTAAACACGGACCTCCTGTTGATTTACCAGGGTGATATTCTCAATATATTCTGAAATAGAATATTGTGTGAAAGTTACTAGTTTAAACCTAAAATCACCTAATAGGTGAGTAACACGAAATTAAATTTATCAATTAAAAGTAATAAGCCATTTTTTAATTTTTCTAAATGTTTAGTCAATTAAGTCAATTTTATTTTATGTTGAATTGCCACAATAATAATTAAAGTAATAAATAACACAGGATTTGTAAAAACTTCGGAACCAAGCTAGTAACTTCCATTATAGACAATAAGAACTTACAATATGATTCAGCCTAGAAAACTCACTAGACTCAGTGATTTAATTCATGCAATTTCCAAGACTCACTGGAATGTGCTTCACTCACACCTGCTCTTGATCTTTTGGAATTGTCTGTCTCATGTAGATCATGAAGAACACTTTATTGTTGTACTCTTCCTATACTTGCTGTCCAACCTCCCTCAATTTTCAGTAACCTCTAAAAGCTATTGAGAAAATACCTTCCCGATGATATCTACGGAGTGTGTGTTTTGGATTATTTAACTTTAATATTTTTTCCAACTTATGATTGATTGATCTCAAGAATCAAAGGCTTAATTTCAATATTTAAATATATTCTTGGATCTTGGAATAATAATATAAGGATGTATAATAATGATCAACCACCCACAAAAACGTACTGGACATTGAGTATTTATAATAAGATGTATTTATGTAGTATATGATAAATATAACTCTTGAATAATGCAAACTAGGGTTTTTCATAAAATATCGTCACTTGATCGTCAAGCGAGCGAGAGGCGGGCGACAATTATTTTTTTTCCACTCGAGCATCAGCTTCATGACATGCTATCGTAAATTCGACTTCTCTTTTTCCTTATTCCATATTCGAACTCAAATGCTCTTAGTTCATATATACAATACTCCAAAAGATTCATTGACTCTTAACCCTCTTTTATAATAACCAACTTCTTTTATAATAATCTTTTTATCTAAATAATTGCAAATACAACATAAAACCTAACAATCTCCCTCCTTCGACATTTTGTGACAAAAATATAAAATACAAGTCAAAAATGTAAAAATAAACTAATCTACCCTAACTCAAATTGAATGTCTATCTCTTGCATTCTTTGAAACATATTTCCTCAAATCAACAACTCAAATATGAAGTATAAAAGCACGCGATACATGAAATATAAGAATTGAAACAAATTATCATAAATATGTTAGCTAGATTGAGAAGTAACACTAATGTTAATCAAAACACCAATTGAAATATTAATATCACAAAATATCAAAACTCAAAAAGCTAAGCATAAAACAAAACTCTTAATACTATCATCTCCTCCTTATGCAAACTCTCCAAAATTAATATCTCTTTTTTTTTTTTTCCACAAATGACGAAGAGAACTATACCAACAACATATAATAACTCAAAGATGTAGTTGATAGTATGCATAAGTACAATTAATGATCAGTAAATTTTTCTACACACTCAGTTCAAGTCTAAATGGAATAAATTATATAAGTGACTCATGTGTGTAAAGTGCTACTAATTCCTTGTGATCAAGACTTTAAATTTTAAATTTGTGAGAAATTGCATGCTAAACATCACTTCTAAATAAGTTTATTCCCCCACTAATGAAAGTCAAATCAATAATGCATATTAGAACCTATAAATAAACCTCATTTTTCTTGTATATTATTTTTTCCCCCTAACTTTGAGCATATATAAATTTTCACATAATTTCTATTTTTCTTTTTAAACTCATCATTTTTCTCTTCAATTTTTCACATCTTATGTATAGAATATTCTTCATTAAACGACTAAGATGATCATTGTAACGAGTTTTTGGCCGATTATTTCAAGTCAGTTGACCATAAGGTTTCAGGTTATGAGAAGCCCCTCAAACTTAATTATTCAAGTCAAATGAATTTCGAAAAAGAGTATAAGATGAAACATTTTTTTTTTATTAAAGGGATATACTAAAGCTTAGATCAACTAAATTAAGTTCAATCCATGTTCAATGTCACCTTACCAACAGATGATGGTTATCCCAAATCTCATACATGCAATCAAAACTTACTGACGAGATCATAGTGTGTACAGTACAAATCATACTAAGTACTCCATATAACTCTAAACAAAGTAATGAAAAATATATTACAACACATCAATTAAACTTATACTTGTTCACAACTTACATATTCGATTAAATCATATATCATGTTGTAGTAAAGAAATTTTCCTTTTTTTATTTTTCAAATTATCAAAAAAAAAATTTATTTTTTTAAAAAAAACTACCTAAAAAGCAAGAACAAACAAAATAAAATGAAATGCATACAATAATAAATGAATCACAATTAATAATCATAAGCACGCATAAAAAACACATAATTAGTTAGGTATACAATATTCTTTCCTTTAAGAGCACTGTGGTCAATTTCAAAAAAATTTAGATTGCTCTTTTTAACCCAAACTTATCTAGTGGAAGACTTATTCCGAGTCAACTGTGTCATTAATTTGGTCAAATGACTTACTTGATTAGTAAGGAAGTTCATTCAGCCATCAAAATTCTGATTTCTAATTCTAGTAAAATTTTGATTATTATTTCTATTCAAATATTTATAACACATAGACCTTATATGTCCTAACTCACTACAATTGAAACAAGTAGGATAAATCTAAGTCTAAAGTTATGTGGTCGCTGATATCTATTTCTAGGTTAGTAGGTCATATGTTGTCTAGTATGCATTTGTCGTACGACACCCTTGTTCTTGAGTTTAGGATTGGGAACATACATAAGCTGGTTGGTGGCATGGATAAAAATGATTTTGATAGTACTAGTCATATTATGATCAGTCTACTTATATCCTATACCTCCGACGTTCACAACATGCTTGTTCAACCTAAAAAAACTATTCAGTTTCTAAGATCTACTAAAGAAAGCAAGAAGTTGAGACTCATACTATTCAAGTTCGCTCGGAAGGTTCTTAACCATGATTTCTAATTTATTATTCTCAGTAGTCATCTCACTAACTCTCTTAGAGAACTTCTAAAGTTCACATGTAAGATCATTAATCTTAGACTCTAGGGATTGATTCACAGTATCTAGTTTATTGAGGCACAATGTAGACTATTGAAGGTCAGCTACAAGTTTCTCTCTAATTAGCTAAAGCTTATTAACCTTATTAAGCATGACTTTATTCACTTTCTTAATCTTTAGACCCGCTTCAAATAATTTTTGATAAGTCTCATAAATCTCTTCCTCATCTTCAGAATCTTCCTCAGATTACTCATCAATATCTATTTCATCAACCTTCTCACTGTCCTTACCAAATTCACTTTTAATTCTAGTAGTGAAAGTCATAAACTTCTCATTCTTTAGGCATCTCACTTTGATTATCTAAGCTAGACTCGTCATCAGTGAAAGTTGCATTCATATATTTATCCTGATTTCTCTTACCATTAAAGCACTCACTTCTATAATGGCCAAAACATTGACACTTATGACATCTCACATATTTAGATTTCTTTCTACACTCACTAGAATCACATCTATGTTTATCTTTAGTCTTCTTCTTATTTCTAAACATTTTTTGAAATTTTTTAACAATGCATCATTAAGTGATTCTGAATCAGAAGAATCATACTCTTCTTTCTTAACGGTGTTCAAGACTATAGATTTGTTCTTCTTAGGTTGAGATATGTGAGTTCATAAGTTTGGNGTTCTTCTTAGGCTGAGATATGTGAGTTCATAAGTTTGGAGAGATCCAACAAATTCTTCATTCTTAACAGCATCTAGATCATCGCTCTCCTCGATAGCCGTAACTTTAGGCCTAAATCTCTCGAGTGAGGATCTCAGAATTTTTTTGACAATCTTACGCTCAATAATTCTCTCACCTAAGTTAACGTTAGAATTAACTATGTCATTCAAACTCGCATAGAAGTCATCGAATATCTCATCATCCTTCATTTTAATCTCTTCAAACTTAGTGGTCAACATCTGTAACTTAGAATTTTTAACAGCCTGAGTACTCTCATGTGTGGTCTGTAAAATACCCCAAATCTCTTTAACAACCTCACACATGGACACACGCCTAAATTCTTCAGGTGATACAACTATAAATAGAGGATGTAAAGCTTTACTGTTCCAATTACATTCATCTAAATTGGGCTTTTGACCAATTTGCTATAGGAGTGAGGATGACAACATCATTAACAGTGCTAAAAGGGATAGCACAACCATTTACTACGCTCATTCATAGATTTCAAAAAGGCTCTCATTCGAATTTTTCAATAGACATAGTTCCTGCTATCAAAATATAGCGAGACAGATAAATAACTATTCATCTAGAAAAATAGGGTTAGGAATTGAATTTGGGTTCAGATAACACTTAAAAGTTACTAGTTCAACCCTAAAATCACCTAATAGATGAATGATGCGGAATTAAATTATCAACTAAAAGCAACAATACACTTTTTAATTGTTCTAAATATTTAGTCAATCAAGTCAATTTTATTGTATATTGAATTGTCACAATAATAATTAAAATAATAAATAGCACAAGATTTGATGATAGAAAAAACTCTTAACTAGGTAAAAAAGTCAAAATAAGCCAGTAACTTCCACTATAGACAATAAAAACTTACAATATGATCCAGCCTAGAAAACCTACTAGATTCACTAATCTAATTTCTACAATCTTCAAGACCCGCTGAAACGTACTTTATTCACACCTGCTCTCGATCTTCTGGAATTGTATATCTCATGTGTATCACCAAGAACACCTTGTTCTTCTACTATTCCTATACTTGCAGTCCAACCTCCCTTAATATTTAGCAACCTCTTAAAGTTATTGAGAAAATACCTTCTCGATGATATCTAAAAAGTAAGTGTTTTAGATTATTTGATTTTGATATTTTTTCTAACTTATGATTGATTAATCTCAATAATCAAATGTTTAATTTCAATGTTTAAATATGTTCTTGGATATTGGAATAATGATATAAAGATGTATAATAATGATCAATCGCCCACAAAAACCGTACTGGACATTTGATATATATAATAAGAAGTATTTAAATAGTATATGATAGATAGAATTCTTGAAAAATGCAAACTAAGATTTCTCGAAAAACACCATTTTTCGAGCGCCAGTCGAGCAAGAGGTGTGTTGCTAGAGCGAGAAGCGGGAGACAATGATTTTGCTTTTTCCGTTCAAACATCAACTTGGTGACATGCTAGTGTAAATCTGGCGAAATCTTTTTTTCTCGTTTCATACTCCAACACAAAGACTCCTATTTATCTATACGACCCCTCCAAAAGACTTTTAACTTTTACAACTCTTTTATAATAATTCTATTCTTTTATAATAGTCATTTTATCTAAGAAATTGTTAATACAACATAAAACATAACACTGTGTCAACTTATTCTCGTCTACGGTATAGGCGAACGTAAGATCAAAAGTTGTGGCAACAGAAATTTTGAAAACTTGGTTCATTTAAATTACGGCAATTTTTGTATAGGTATATTATGTTACAAAATTATAAATAATACAACAATGGAAACAAAAAGAAAAGAATGTGAATAAGAAAATGAAAACAAGACTTGATCACGATATAAGAATCGTTGTCCTCAAATGATATTTGCCTCCTCCACCAATGCTTTTAAGGATTAAATGACAAATGGTTTATAGGATTTCAAGCCTAGAGATGAATACCAAAAGCTTAAGTGATTCTTCAAAAACTAGAACAAGTGAAATGGTATAATTTGATTATGTGATTTCTTCAATGAATTGGATGATAAAATGAAATGATTTCAATTGTAAATTGGAATGAAAACTAACGTGTATTTATAGTTTTCAACCATTCCTACACGAATTGGCTTCAATATAAGAAGAAGATGTGCAATGCTTCACCAGAAAAAACACTAGAAAATTCGAAAAAATCCAACCTAAGGGTAAGATTTGTTACACTATATCTATGCGGTCGCATAGTTAAAGCAACGTAGTCCCTTGAATTCTTTGTAGTTGCCTATGCGACCGCATGTCAATATAGCCTATATGGTCGCCATTTTCCTTTCCAATTCATTCACCTATGATTTGCCCTCTTGATTTCTGAACAATAATACTAACATATTATTTAACCTGATGCGTCTAGTTATATATTTTCTTCATTAACAATGTAAATGTACAAAATTTTGGACACTGATTTGACTGAGAATTGTGAGGTTCAATTGGGAAGATTGATTGCTTTGTTCTTTTGTGTTCATTGAATTCAATTAACATCACATCTAAGCTGTCATGATGGTGACGAAACAAATACGTGGTCGTGATTTATTGATACTGTTTCTAGTTTGATAAGGGCATGTTTGGTTGTATTTTTACTATTGCTCCTACTTCTTATAAAACAAATACGTGGTCGTCATTTTATCTGTGTACTTTCATTAATGTATAAATTGCTTATTATTAATTCTAAATTTGTTAACATTCATATTCATTTAATTAATATTTATCTTCATTTATGCATTTCAGTATTAATAATTCTAATTATAAGTTAATTAAAATTTCACATTCAAAAATGCATTTCATTATT
>CAIGRB010145587.1:15047-30979 GCA_903798255.1 Fraxinus quadrangulata
AAAAAAAAAAAAAAAAAAAAAAAAACTCTTTGGACTAAAAATAATGTTCTTAACTAAATTAAAATAATAAAAAAAAGAAACATAGTAGTTTCAAAGAGGAGGGTATATCTGTAATTGTCTAAAACATTAGGGGATGCTGGTGTTTCAAAGAGGAAGGTATATCTGTAGTTAAGGTCCTCGATCTTTACTTATTATTGCATTATGTACCACTTTTGTATTTTTTTATTTATTTTTTATTTTTTGCTTATATAAAAATATGAGAAAGTCATTTTACACAACTGGCTTTTTGGATGGAAACCAACCTGAACAATATATGCTAATTAATGGAATTATTATTTTATTTATTAAACCATTATTGGTTCTTGCTTTATTAAGGGATAACTTCATAAACACCTTATTGATGTCCAAAAAACTCAAAAACACCCCCTTTTACTATTTCTTAGAAATACCTTTTTTTCATTAAAAAAAATCAATAAATTTATATTTACATTAAACTATAATTTTTAAAAATATACATATTTTTCATTTAATATCAATTTATCACTAAATACCAACATTTTTTACGAATTACAGAGTAACATATTTGTTACTTTGTCACTTATAAAAACACTATATTTTCAATTTTTTTATTGAAAAATATAATTGGTGTAATATATATGTTACTTTTTATATTAAAAGTAAGTTTTACATGGATAACACTTTATGCTACAAATGGCCTTGGACATTGACAAACGAGAGATGTTTAGTGTACAGAAAAATTTTATACAGAACTTTTCAGATTACACATAATAGGTGGGATCCATTTATTTTGGATAATATTTAATTCACATGGAGCTCACCCCCATATGAGTGTCTGTAATCTTTCTATATAAAATTTTTATGTACAAACACCATTTTCCTTGACGAAAACCTCGGTGCGAACTCAAACAGATCCCCCTTAATGTTGATGTGCCATGCCCTTGTGTGAACATGACAAATGTCATGAAAGTACAAATATCCACAAGTTTTGAAAATGAGACTTAATCGTAACTTTCAATATATATAGGAAGAATGCCAACTTGCGAAATGATTAAAATGCCATTATAAATCTCCTATAAATAGACAATTGCATAACAAGGATTAGGATTCTAATAAATAAAAAAATCTATAGATTAAAAGAACATCTCTTCTTGTACTGAAAGAATATCTATGGTCGAATATCTCGATGATTGAAAGAATATCTCCAATCGCTAAATATTTCCAACTGAAAGAACGTCAAAATATCAATCCCTTTCTACTTCATAAATTGACTTAAAAAATGCAAAAATCCCCAAAAGATGGAAAACTTGTCAAAATCGAGAGAGAATTGTAAATACTATCATTTTTTGAGGTGAATAGTTTGGAAGACAAAAGTAAGAATAAGTCCTTTATGTGTTTTATTTTACAAAAAGTAAATATTGGGGACAGATTGCTCTAAAAAAAAAAGGCAAATATTTGACCAAGTAGGTTAATCCTTAGGGATTAAAATCTAAATTTTAATCAAAACTAAAGTTAACAATTAATTTTATCCACATACATAATAGGATTTACAACTTTTTAACTACACATTTCATTTTTTTAAAATAAAAAATCTACTAAAAAACTTATTTTATTCTCACCAAGCATGTCTTAAAATTAAAAAGTAGGGTATATTTAGTCCCCGTTTGGTACATATCTTTTAAAATTTATTTTTTCCCAACCTCATTTTAAATTACATATTTTTCAATAAAATATTTTTGCACATGGATCCATAAATTTTATCCACTTTTTAATCATATTCTTTAAATATTACTTTGTACAAAATTTATTCTAAAAAATACCTTCAAATAGGCCTTTTTTTTTTTTTTTCTGAAAAGGTGGGTAAATGGTCCAATTTTCCTTTTATTAACAATAGAAACAAAACATAATACAATAGAAGTAGAACTTGCCCAATTCAAAGACGAGATGTACAGTTAAAAGCTTAAAAACTACATTACGTGCGCACTAATTATACTTCTCATAGCCATACCCTGGGTGTAATATCTTTCAGATTCATCGTGGTGGAGGGAGGTGGGAGGCTAATGGGATCCCTGACCCCCACTCAAATTTAATTTTTTTATTTTAATATCATTACATATTGTACTTTAAAATATTATTGTAATTAAATTAAATTAAATTAAACCTCCACTTATTCTGAGTTCTTGCACCGTCACTCTCTCGTAATCATTTTCAGGCTCACTACTTAAATGAGATTGTATATTTATTACCGAATTCCAAATTTGCGAAATCCATAATTTCATCAGTCTTCTTGAATGTACAAAAAGTAACACGAATATAAGTGAGACAATAAACAAAGTTGAATACATTTAATTCCACTAAAAGGTTATTATGGAATAAAAGAAAATTGTGATGTCAATATCATAAAAAAAAAAAAGGTTAGGAAGAGAAACAACTAACCAACAAACCATGCATAGCGTGTGCCTGTGCTCAGGGGTGGAGCCCAGTAAGGATCAAGGTGAGCACAGGCCCACCCTGAACTTCTAGGTTCTACCATAATTTTTTTTTTTATAAGTAATGTTATCCCAGCCCAAGACTTGGCCCAAGAAAAAACTACCCAACCCATTCCAAAAAACAAAACACTCTAGCCTAAAGACAACACTCATTCCATTTCATTCAACCTGATGTTCCCCTGATTTTTCCCTGCTCCCGCCTCCGATCGCAGAAGCAGCAGCCCGTACCCGACGTTTCAATAGCAACCCGCACCGGCAGCAGTTTCTTCCACCCTTCGACAGCAGGCGCCAGCCCGCAGCCCTGCACCTGTAGCTTCGCAATCGCCACTCGCCGCCCAGCAGCTTCCAGCTGACCAGCCCTAGACTTGGTTGGATTTGGTGAATCTAACAGTTTCAATTCAACATGTAAGTCCAGCAACTCTTCCTCTTTGTGCAATTTGTTTTTTCCGATAAGTTAAATTGTTGGCAATTTGGCATGAGTTTGTGTTAAAAAATTTTGCTAAACAGGTTGTTAATCACTTAATCTGTTATCATAGTTTCAGTTTGAATTTTGTTTGATTTATGTATTCTGAAGTTCAGTTTCGGTTTGGATTTGGTTGATTATCATAGTTTCAGTTTGATTTGGTTGATTATCATAGTTTCAGTTTCTGAATTGTTGGACTTGATTGAAGTTTCTGAATGCTTTTATCTGAACTTTTTGTATGATTATTAAGTCTTAATTGGATATCAAAATTTTATATTCAGATATGAAATGAAGAGATTCTTTCAAATAAAAACTGACCTGGATAATGTAAACGTTGATGAGGGGATGTTGAATAATGTGGAATTTGATGTCACTAAACTTCCAACTGATTCTGGTCTAAGAATACCCATTTTGGATTACAATGCTAACATTCGAGATCAAGTTCGAAGAGCATATATGTTAAAGGGCCCTTGTCAGCCCCAAGAGCATGACTTCCCAAAACGACAATTTGGAGTAAAAGCTAGACGATTCAACCCTTCTTAGTTTAAAGAGTTCGGTTCTTGGTTGGAGTATAACGTAGAAAAGATGCTGCTTATTGTTTGTATTGTTATCTTTTCAAAACAAGTTCTGGAAAGTAGGGTGGAGGTGAGTATTTTGTTGGTGAATGTTTTACACATTGGAAAGAGAAAAAAAAGCTTCATATTCATATTAGAGAACATGATAGTGCACATAATCAAGCTCGCATGAAGTGCGAAGTTTTGATGAATCAAGACCAACACATTCAATCAATTTTGTATAAGCAGACAGAACAAGCAAGAAGTGCATATCTTACCCGTCTTAATGCATCTATTGATTGTGTTCGACTTCTGTTGCGACAAGGGCACTCATTTAGGGGTCATGATGAATCTAATTATTATCTTAATCCAGGCAATTTCTTAGTCCTATTAGAATTTTTAGCTGCTCGTAATGAAGATATTAATGCTGTGGCATTGGGAAATGCTCCTCAAAATTGTAAATTGACATCACCTGAAGTTCAAAAGGATATAGTAAATGCTTGTGCCGTTGAGACAATCGTTGTTATTATTAAAGATATTGGCGATTCATTATTTTCTATTCTAGTTGACGAATCTCGTGATGTGTCAATGAAGGAGCAAATGTCAATTGTAATACGTTACTTAGATAACGCTGGACATGTGAATGAACGCTTCATAGGGATTGAACATGTTACAAGTACGACGACTCTATCACTGAATGTTGCAATTGATAAGGTATTTTCTAGATATAACTTGAGCATGTGTAACTTGAGAGGACAAGGTTATGACGGGGCAAGTAATATGTAAAGTAAATTTAATGGTTTGAAAGCACTCATTTTAAAGGAGAATCCATGTGCCTTTTACATTCACTGTTTTGCTCATCAACTCCAACTAGCTCTTGTAGATGTTGCGAAGAAGAATATTCATATTACCAACTTCTTTCGTGTAGTTGGTGATGTGGTCAACACTGTTGCAGCATCTTCTAAATGTTGTGATCTACTTCGAGAGAAACAATCGAACTTTATTGTTGAGGCATTGGAGAAATGTGAGATTATAAGTGGACGGGGACTTAATCAAGAAACAACCCTTCAAAATGCTGGTGATACATGATGAGGTTCACATTATAATTATTCGGTCAGCTTACTTGCCATATTCTCTTCTGTTATTGATGTACTTGCAATAATTGTTGAAGATGACTCTTGTTCTTGTAATCAAAGATCTGATGCAACAAATTTATTGGAGTTGATACAGACATTTGATTTTGCATTTAATTTACAATTGATGAGAAATGTCTTGGGGATTTTGAATGAACTGTCAAAGGCATTGTAACGGAAAGATGAAGATATTGTGAGTGCAATGCAATTGGTGAAGTTATGCAAACGACGACTCCAAATAATGAGAGATGAAGGGTGGGAATCATTTTGGGAAGAAGTATGTTGTTTCTGCCAGCAACATTATATTGATATACCCAGCATGGATGATATGTTTGTACGTTGTGTACTTCGTGGTCGCCCACAACGTAATCCTCCAGAAATTATAAATTTACATCATTATCGGGTAGATTTGTTTTATTTTGTCATCGATCTACAACTTCAAGAATTGAATGATCATTTCTCGGAGGTAAATATAGAGTTACTCATTTGTGTAGCTTGTTTATGTCCACAAAATTCATTTTCTTCTTTTGACAAGAAAAGTTTGATTTAACTTGCTGAGCTTTATCCATTAGATTTCTCTGTAATAGATCTTGTTATACTTCATGATCAACTTGAGACTTATATTTTTGACATGCGCTCTAACAAAGAGTTTGAAGGGTTGAACGATCTTGGTGGTCTTGTAAAAAAGTTAGTTCTGACAAAGAAACATATGGTATATCTATTGGTTTACAAGTTTTTGACTTTAGCATTGATTCTACCAGTTGCTATCGTTACCGTGGAGAGAGTCTTTTCTGCAACAAGCATTGTAAAGGATAGATTGCATAATCGGATGGGTGATCAGTGGATGAACGATAGCATAATTGTTTATGTAGAGAAATATATATTTTTGATGCTCGATAATGAAATTATTGTACAACGATATCAAAATATGAAAATTCGAAAAGAACAAGTGTAATTTATAAACTATGTTATTTTTAGTATTGTCGTAATATAATTTTATATTTTTATTATCGTTAAATCCATAACCAAAAACTCGACGTTCAACGTCGATAAATTGTGCCCACCCTGAATTAATTTCTTGGCTCCGCCCCTACCTGTGCTAAGGTTAATTAGCAACTAACGAGCCATCAGTTGCCAAAATCAACGTTGTAAATTAGCTGCATATCAGTTGGAAATTAACGGTACTCTCTGGAGAGAGGACCCCCGCATTCCATGGCAATATTCCCCATGCAATTCTCCCATTAAAGCCCTTAACAAGCCTCAACTGCATGCACGAGAACCTCAACAAAAATCCTCTCCCCATTCGATCGTTAAAATCTTCTTTTAACCGCCGCTCCTCCTCCACCACCCTCCGGGGCTTGCCGAGGTGGTCATATCCTGATCCACCGCAGCAGCCGAAAAACACCGCTTATATACAATTTTGTTGAAGGAGATGGAAGAGTCAAATCATGAAGAGTTAATAATGTCATCGTCCTCTTCCTCTTCCTCGCCTTCCTCTTCTTTCGAGTCGGAAATGGAGGAGCTCCGACGGTTAGAAAATGCTCCACCGTTCTGGAAGAATCCCAAGGCAAAGAGATTATCAAAGCAGCTCTCCATGTTAGAGACTCCTCGTGATATTGCATGGGAGAAGCGGCGCCGTCAGATTTTCATGCAAGAGCGGAAGAAAAAGGGTATAAACGACTCTGAAGATTTGACAGACGAGGATTTGAGCGAGCTAAAAGGGTGCATAGAACTCGGGTTCGGGTTCAATGAAGAACAAGGACAAAAGCTGTGCAACACATTGCCTGCCCTTGACCTTTATTTTGCGGTGAACCGCAATCTTTCAATGAGCCCGATATCGAGTCCAAACAGTACCGAGTCTGCACCCGCTCTTGGCGACCGGTCTACGTCGTTTGGGAGCGACTCTGCTGATTCATGGAAGATTTGCAGTCCTGGTTAGACCTCATAGCAAATGCTTTAACATAACGTTTCTTGCCATATTCTTTTTCCATATTCTTTTATTTATTTATTTATTTTAAATGCAATAGGACACGACATGTGAAAATGTTATATTTTTAAAAATTTAGGACACGTGCTAGAGAAAAATTGCATAAAAAATTATTAACTTATTTATAATTTCAGCCCCTCTGTTTGGTACACATACTTTCAAAATATATTATTTGAACTCATTTTCAATCACACATTCTTCAAAAAAATAATATTTTCTATCATATCAATAATATTTTCTTACTTTTTAACCATATATTTCACATCATATCACTATTTAAAATACATTATTTTCTCAATAATACCTGTCAAACACATTATCAATATAACATTCAAACTCGAATTAAACCCCTTATAATCTTCAGTTGAATTTAGATATAATCATGCAATTAAGTTAATTTTTAGTTCAATCCTTCATTTATTTAACCTTGTTTGATCCTCATTATTTTCAAAATACATGTTTATATCTTTTCGTTTTAACTATACATTATTCAATAGAATAATATTACACGTAAACTCAAAACTTTTTTTTTTAACCGTACATTCTCCATCAATCTACTATTCTAAAATGCATGATTACAATAAATGAGACTCAAACAAGTCGTTAATGTTTATTTATTAGTAAAAGTATGCAGCAAAGTCAACAAGGAAATAAAATTTCTAATCAAAATTTTAGTATTTCTGTCAAGAACCAAGGATATTTGTATCTCTCTCTTCAAATTGTTTTTCACTCCAAATTTTCTGTTGGATTTCAAGTGTATATGACAAATTCTGGTGGCTGGATATTTAAGTTAAACAAGAAAAGAAATAGTTTTAATTAATTAATGCTTTTGAAGCAATAAAAACAGATATTCTTACAGTAAACAATGGCTCAATGAGTTTGCAGGCGATGATCCTCAACATGTGAAGACAAAGTTAAGGCATTGGGCACAAGCAGTGGCATGTTCAGTGAGGCAATCCTCTTGAAGGATATCTAGGTTGCACGAAAATGAGAATCGAAAAATCAATGTGACAAAACGAGATTGTTCTTGTTTAGGTTCCCTTTCGTATATTATTTTAGTTTTCTTAATTAGAGGACTTGGCACACAAAAGTCTTGAGCTTTTGCAAAAGAGGAGCTTCGGAATAAGTTTTGGTTAATCTCAAAACTTATGTAGAACATCTTTAGACCATTATTTAGATTTTGACCTTCTTCCTTTTTTTTTTTTTTTTTAAACAAATATATGTTGACATCTTTATAATATTCTTGCATTTTGGTTTTGCATGATTGCTTATGTTTGATTCTCATTTATTTTAAATTTATAGTTTCTAACATAAGTGGTTTATTTTGTTATTTGTTATTCACAAACCATCAATGTCTTCAAATCACTTTTCCAACTTCTAAGCATACAACCAAGTTTCTTAGGATCGTCATGGTTAATCGATCAAGGTGGAAGTCAGCCAGATATATCTAGTAACGACTAACGATATACAAATGTTGCCCCGAAAACACAGGTTGTACTAGATATAAATTTCTAAGTCTAGGCTTGTTTTCCAAACTCAGGTGTTAATATACGTGTGATATCTTTAGCTAAACAACTTAAAAACAACACACGCAAATTTTAACAGCTAGGCTTCAGCAAAGATTGTCAAGCAAACAAATGCATCTACTAGCAGAAAAATTCTAAGCTGGTTATTTCGCACCGATCACTGACATGAGAAATTGGAGATTTTCATAAACCTCTGCAACATCAGATGACTCCTCAAATGATGAAGGGGACTCAACTCCCGTGAACAAGTACAAAGCCTTCACTTCTTCATAGACGGAAGCAGACCGGAGCTCTCTGTAGCCAACTATTGCTTTGACAGCATCGATCTGTGTCCAAACCTTCTCTTCGTTAAGCAACCCCTACGACATAAGCAAGTTACCCAACAATGAAATCTAAACAATGCCAATTCCAAGAAATTTGTGAGGACCCTAATAATTTTCTCGTGAGATTTTCTGAAGAAAGCTTTAGTAAGACCTTGTGGAGTCATATTCTCCCAGGTGGGATCTAATGGAGCTCGTTAGATCTCAGTGAAGCCTCGAAAAAGTAAATATAGCACGTGACCTAGTACCGTGAGCAAGTGGAACAGAAAGGAAGTTAAGAATACTTGAATATAAGTGGAGATGAAGCCCAAGATCTTAATGCTACAATCGGAGATAAGCTCACCCCAAATTTGGGTCATACTTCTCCTTCGTGTCTTGGACAATGTTCAAATCATATTTTTCATATGTATTCTTAGTTTCTCCAGTGGCTTTTTCTACTTTGCCTGAAGATGTTTCATGTCTCTCATCTCTCCTCGATTCAGGTCCCTCCCTATTTCCCGAAATTTTCTGCATTTTCCCTCTTCCCTCAGTTTCTACTGCACTTCTCTTGCCCTTGGAAATGGTGTGACCTTCCCTTACGTTTTCTCTTTCCTTCGTCTCAGGCACATCATCATCCAGCATTCCCTCCGTTTCAACTGCACTGCTTTTTCCTTTAAATATGTTCTGACCTTCCTTTACCTTCTCTCTTCCCTTCGTCCCAGGGACAACTTTATCCAGTTTTCCCTCAGTTTCGATATTGCTGGTCTTGCCCATAGAAATGGTCTGATCTCCTTTTACCTTTTCTCTTACCTTAGTCGCCAGGATTACTTTATCCATATTTGCATTTTTATCATCAAGCACATCGTCTTGTTTCCTACTTGAAATATTTTCATCATCCTCATCCTTCGCAAAAACACGAGGTCGTACTTCAGAACCATGCGTACCATTTTTTGCATCCTTTCTAGCTACCTCATCACCAGTATTTTCGAAGGATTCTGTATTCTGCCCTTCAAATTTCCTATCTTCTTTATTTTAACTTATTCTTTTTGGCTCTTCAATACATTCTAATTGAGGCGATTTCTCTCTCTCCTCTCTTCCTTTCATCTCAGGGACATCATTGTCGAGTTCTGCAGTTTCAGCGTCTTCTTCTTCCCGAATTGCAACATTCATGTAGTCATTTTTTTACTCAGACATATCCTCTTCTTTCCTGCTTTTGACGTTCTTGTCAGCCTCATTTTCCACAAGATCAACAGGTTGAACTTTTAAACAGTGCACACCGTTTTTCTCATTCTCTCTAGCACTACCCACATCCCCAATAAATTCAAGGGATTCTGCATTCTCCCCTTCAAATTTCCTATCCTCCATTGTCCCCAACTATAGGCCTTTGAACATTACATTCTAATAGGGGTTCTTCCTCCTTTTCTTTATCCAGTTCTTCAATTTCAATATCATCCATCCTCTCCGAAGACTTGCCTTCCCCGCAGCCTCGTTGTTCTAAAATTTCATCCCTGCTTACCACTTTCTCTTGATCATCCTCAATGGCTTCTCTAACCTTATCATCATCATTACCCTTTTCTCTGCTTCCATCTTCCACCAATTCAATTCTTACTTCAGTCCCTTTATTCATATCCTGCTCTTGCTCTTTTTCCTCTTCCTCCATTGCAACCACGTCCTGCTTAACAATGGATTCGTTTTGGACTTCTACTTGTTCCTTTACCTCTTCCTCCATTGCAACTACATAAAAATCCTCTTTAACAAGTGATGCATTTTCGGCTTCTTCTACTACTCGTTCCTCCTCTTGTTCCCTTTCTTCTTTCTCCATTGCAACTACATCAAAATCCCCCTTAACAGTGGCAGTATTTTCACCTCCTCCTCCTCCTTGTTCCTCCTCATATGTCAAATTTTGATCATCCCACGAAAGAGATGGCACAGTTTCCGGCAGCAATTTTCTCATGAGTCTTTCACTGCAGGCATAACTGGCATAAACAAACCCAAAAGGAACTGAAAAGGCTAACCAATTGCAGAAGTAACAAGAAGAGGAGGAAGAACCAGCGGAGCAGATGATATTACAATACCAGTAATCACAACCTTCTTTCCCAAGCTCAGACTTTTGTCAAGGATCCAACCCATCCTACTTTTCTCAATCTTTTCTTCTCCAGAAGAAGGAGGCCCATTTTCATTTTCGATTTCCCACTCTTCGCTTGGATCTTCCATCCTACCCTGTTTAAAAATATACAAACAAATTTTTTTGAAGAACTTTGAACCAGAATGACTGCTTGTTTGATAAAACATTGTTAAAATTTTATCAACTTTTCACATGTAACCTTACATGTTATTTCATTTCGTAAGTCCCACAACTTTTATCACGTTCTTAACAACACAAAACTTTTATCAAAATATGCTAACTTTTTTATCTATAGCTTTGCCAAACAACCCCTCAATCAGTTTACTGTAAGAAACCGATCCAAAAACCACAAACTAGTAAAAACATAGAAAAGAAAAATATAATAACATATCCCTTTGCCTTGTTGCGTACCTGATGGTGGATAGTGGATTTACTAGAACTGTTACTCGAATTTCATGAGTTTCATTACCAAAGAAAGTGGAGGTCTATAATCTTGATGGTTTAATTTGAGAGTATTGGTGAACGGTTTGTCTCAGATTTTGAGTGGATGAATAAAAATAATGTTTGGGAAAGTGAGCCACAGACACGCGTTGGGGAAAGAAACGGTGGATTTGCATGAAAGGCAAGGAGACGCCAAGTGCATGCAGATTGAGGCGCCGTTCGTTTCGGATTAAAATCAGATTTTAATTTAAATTAAAGTCGAACAATCAATATTAATTATATCTTTCATGGTCCCAGAACTTTTCAATCACACATTTCAAAAATTTCCATCTCAATCTACTAAAATTCTAATTTTAATCCACACAAACCCAACTGAATTTTATAAACAAGGTGGTGGTCCACATATTGTGTTGACTCACACGAAATTTGTCAAACAATCATGCCATGTAAACATAATGATTGACATAATATCGCATGACAACCTATCATTAAACTGTTTGAATATAGTCAGTTTTTTCAACTAATCACATCTTACCAACACTTATTACGTCATCAATTACGTCACTTAATTTGGGCAAAGTAGCATTATTCTTTTACCAAATCAACTTTCGAAATTTTATGTATTGATAATATGAGTAATAAATTTATTAGTCTACATTAACTAAGGTATGGTCACTTTGATGTTGTTTAATGAAGTTGTAGACATGTTTTTATTTACTAAACAATGTACAAAAATATTTTGAGGTCAGAATTATTGTGTTTGAACTACAATGCAAGTCATTGATAATATAAATAGTTAGGTAATATATCGTGATGAAACATGCAATCATGCATGAAAATCTCATGCATTTTGCTACGCATTTAAGAAGTTCAAAGACTTTGTATTAAAATGTAGAATAATTCTAGTTGTACATCAAAAAATGTAATATGGCTCATTTAAGAAGTTTGATATTTACTTTTGGTCAAAGTTATACTTAAATTCTAGGGAGAATTGTAACCACGGCTCCAAACTTTAATTTTATTGTAGACTTTACCCAAATATTTTGACCATGTTTGGCCCCTATTATTTCTATTAAATTAAAATTCATTTTTCTCTATTTTCTTATCAATTACACAGTTTTTAATAAAATAAGAATACACGTAAAGAAATTTCCTTCTTTTTAACCACACATTTTTCCAAAAATAATTACAATTCATCTCTTTATAATGTGAAATAATGAAGGTCAAACGAGGATATAATTCGTGTCATCCATAGTCCCAAATCTTTCATTTTATTTTAACACGATGACAAATCAATGGTTTCTATCCAATTGACTTTTATTTGACCACAAAATTTTTTTTTTTAAGAAAAAAATCTCTTTTTATCAATTTTGACCAATTTTAAAAGGATAAAATGATAAATTTATATTTTTTCAAATATTAACAATTAAAACAATTAACTTAAAAAATAAATTAAGAAATCTGCCCCAACCTCCCCCTCTTCATCTCCTATGTCGCCAACTGTTGTTCGCCGCTGCGATTTCTTTCATATTACTCTTGCTGTTTGTTTCCCCAAGGCAATTGGGAAATGGCACCTAATTTTCTAATTTTTCAACGGTCAAATTTCATATCCCCACGGATTAAAATATCGAGGACATTGTCAAAAGCATTCAGATAATTGAAACCCCATACAAGATTCAGCAGTGCCCAATTTGGGTTTGGGTTGGAATAGAAGTTCAAATTTGGGAGATGAAAAATGGGCCGGGTTGTGGGTATGGTTGAGATGATGACTGATGAGGGGGTGGTGTTATGGGTTTATGACCCATGAGGAAAGTGGCCGACTGTGGGGGCTGGTTAGGGTTCTAGAACAAGATAGGTGCTTCGGGCCTTTTAATGGTATGTTGGGCTAGGATGTGTTGGGTTGGGCCTGTTGTAATGGAGGAATTTGTTTAGGGCTGTTTTCTGAGTGGGCTTTGATTTCTTTGGGTAAATATTGGATGTAGTTAGTGGGCTAGTGTTTATTGGGTGTTGGTAAGTGGGCTGGGGTTTATTGGGTATTAGTTGGTAAGTGGGCCTGGCGGAAAATATGTTTTGGTTTGTAGAGGTAACAAGTAAAGCAGTAATTCTGTAATTGAATTTTTATTTTTTTTTTTCCTTCCTCGAAAGAACTAGAAATAGCAAACTGCAATTTAATATAAAGAACTAAGGCGATGAAAAAGTTTCACCGATTTTTATTTATTTATTTATCTTTCTTTATTTATTTATCATAAGAGTAACAATAATTGAGGACTACCCAGAGTAGAAGACTTGTATTTTGTCGAATGTTGCTGCATTCTATTAAAATTTGGAATTCTATATTAAAATGTCAATCTCATTGAGAGGAGTAGTTCAAGTCCTTATAAGTAGGTCTATGTTTTCATCATTATTCGATGTAGAATTTTATCATTTAATAAGCCCTGCGGGATGGTAACTCGTTTGAATAAATCAACTTTGAAATACGTGTGTTCATTTTTTATTTTTATTTTTAGATTTAATAGAATCGAATAGCTCGTTTGACTTTAATGGGCTTTGATAACTTAAAATTTCATCTTAAAATATCAACTTTATTAACAACGGTAGTCTAATCCTTTATAAGTTAGTCCATATTTTTATTTTTATTCGATTTGAGGTTTTATCTCTTAACATGCCACCATAAGATGGTGATTCGTTTGAGCATACCAATTTT
Source organism: Fraxinus quadrangulata (assembly GCA_903798255.1). NCBI lineage: Eukaryota > Viridiplantae > Streptophyta > Magnoliopsida > Lamiales > Oleaceae > Fraxinus > Fraxinus quadrangulata. The sequence goes on from CAIGRB010145587.1 coordinate 28,787, forward strand.
GAAATATGTGTGTTCATTTTTTAATCTTAATCAGATCGAAATGCTGGTTTAAAATTATTGAACTCTAATACCATATTAAGGGGGTGTTTGGTGGGTGATTAAAATTAGATTTTTAGTAGATTGTGATATAAATTTTTTAAATATGTAGTTGAAAAGTTGTGGGATCCATGAAAAATGTGGTTAATATTGATTATTTGGCTTTGAATTAGATTGAAATCTGATTTTAATTTGTACCAAACAAGGCCTAAATTTTGAGATTCTATCTTAAAACGTCAACTTTAATAAGAGAGCAACTCAATCATTTATAAGTTAATCTATGTTTTTGTCTTTATTTGACTTGTGATTTTATCCCTTATTACATTCTCGGTTTTGGTGGTTTGGGTGATTCAAGGTGGGCTCTGGATTTTTTGTAGGTGAGGCTATTTTTTATGTCTCGAAAGATGGTGAAACGGCACTTGTTAATGGTTGATGGTGTGGCTCCTGTGAAACACCGTTTCTTAACGATAATGTAACAATAACTTGGTCAAAGGAGAGTGCCAAGTTTTGATACCAGATTGACGATAAATGCAAGCAGCAAAGATTGAATTTACCATGTTGGAATTTCATTGGTCTAAAGCTCTTTTGAGAGAGCTCTTATCATTTTGTATGGAGGAGAGTGGATACCGGTTATACACTTACCGATTATTTAACATACAAAGCATAAAAACATGTAAAACATATAAAATCACTCCGCTGGAATTGCACCAAAACAGAGGAGAAGATGGAACACTTTAGAGACAACATTTTCTCTATATTTTCTTCATATACAGACCGGCTATATTTATAGCCAACTCTAAGGTAAGATATTACAAGATTTTCCTACCAACTAATCTACTAACTTTCTACTACCATAATAGACAAGACTCTTGCTTGTAAAATACATAATCAATGTCTAACTTAACATGACTTCCTAGTTAGACATTGCAACTAAAATATGTAACTAAGTTTCAATCCAAAATATTCAATAATAATCTGACAACAGAACAATTCCAACAATTACAGAAGAGGAGACAGAGAAAGATGATAAGAGAGAGTTTAGAGAAAGACTCGTAGTTGTATTTGATAAAAGTTGTGATATATTATAAATAAAGAATAATTGTCTTACAAACACAATAATACGTAATAATAGAAAATAAGGAAAATACGATAAACCCTATGTGATTTAATTTCTGCTATCCGTAGAATAGACTTTCTATGTTGCATAAGGTTGTCTGTTAATCCCTTGGAAAGCTCCAAAATCTTCTAGCACTGAACGTATCTTCAACAGCAGAGGATGAGATCATTGACTTGGATTACCTATTTTCTCCGCCTGCATTCCTTCAGCAGCTCTATAATGCGGGGAACTTAATTGCCTTTTTATTGCTTGTCCCAGTATCCTACTCAGGTTAAGAAGAAATACTTAGCGGGAGAAGAAATTCCAGCTCTTTTAAGATTATAGTACTCTTCTTCATTAAAATTTTGTCATGCTATAAGAGAGAATATTTAGTTTATGGTCATAGAAAATATAAATTTTAAATCAATGTTCCAAAATAAAACAAGACAACTTTTATTCTTTCTAATAACTAAACCTGTGGTGAAAAGAAACCTAATAAACCGACTGATTCCTATGGCTAATCAATAGTTAGTTTTTAATGTCAAATTATGCTCATCTTATGATGGATAGTCAATCTATATTTGTGGGGGAAAAGATGGAGGAAATGCCAAACCCCCTAGCTATAGAGGGTTCACAAGGAGTTCGCAGCGAAGGCGGTAGAGCAGCTCGATAATAGTTTGACCAGCTATCGGATATATCACTGATCGGTCCATCAACTAACGAAGAAGTTTGTTTAAGCGACCATTTTCCTTACACAATCGTTGCAACAACCATGGTGTCATGAGACAACACATCCTATTTTTGTTCCATATTTTAAGGAGCATAGCAAAGTGAGTCTCCATATATATAAGGGTTTAATCCGACGAGTATAACTCTTCACCAACCCTTTAAGCATTATAAATCCTCTCCTATTTTGTGTTGGAAATTGGTATAGAAGATTGAAATTTTGGTTAAGTGTCAAAACCAAAATCTTGGAAAAGTGACTTTCGTGTCAACTTCGGCTAAATATTTGGACTTAATTCGATGGTCAAATTACTAATATAAATAGACCAACTTATTCT
>CAIGRB010145593.1:5573-15686 GCA_903798255.1 Fraxinus quadrangulata
AATCTTTTTTATTTAAAGTATGTCAATCGTGTTTGCAACAACTTTTACTTAGGTCGATTATTTTCTCGAAGGCGCTATGTTAGAATTTTATTGTGCAAAAGTAATACTAATACTTTGTTTGGAGATATAGATTCTAACAAATAATGAATAATAAACATAAATCAACCAAAAACTCGAATCATTATTAATAATTTTTTTCGTATTTTACAAATTCAAATTTAGCTTACAAAACATCATGTAGAACTCAATGGTGTAGTGTGTCTAATAGGCCTTAGTCAAATAGAAATCTATTTTTTCGTTCTTCTTCGCAATGTACTTATGCACTATGGCCGGATCATTATCCATATCTATTATTATTTACTGAGTTATTTAATAACCTAAAACATATAAATCGGGTAAAAGTAAATGGAGGTCATTGAACATGTAACAAAATCTCATCAGAGTAACTACCTTTTTTGGGGTCTCAAATTGGTCATTAAACTTATAATTTGTTTTAACTATTATTCACTCCATCTATTTGATGAATTCTGTATATTTCTTCCTTTTTTGATGTGTTCGTCAAATTATAAAATGGTGCTGGTGATGTTTAGACAATTACTATGAAGAGCGGATCAAATTTAACTATATGTTTGGTGAGTACAAATAATTTAAACTCGTCACCTAATAGAATTTATAAAATTTATTACAAATCCAAAGGTACATTTATCATTGTTTCCAATAAAATGTAAGTGCTCCGTAATATGCAAACAGATCACTGCAAGAAGCGCATAAATGCTCCTCTTATAGTCAAAAGTGATTTATATACATGGTTCGTCCATGAATTTATAAGCATGCTCGTGCGTGGTTGACGCCGAACAGAATAGTGATTATTTTGCAAGCAAGTGTTACCAAAAAATTCATAAAGAAGAACACAAGATTAACGCTGAAAAATACAGAGAAAATGTCTCTGAAGTTTAAGTAATATTATTATATCCAGCAATCATGAAAATACGTCCACAAGCCGGACTTTATAGTAATAAAATTCGAATTTTACANGAGAAAATGTCTCTGAAGTTTAAGAAATCTTATTATAATCAACAACCGCGAAAATAAGTCCACAAGCCGGACTTTATAGCAAAAATCCGAATTTTACAAAAAAATGGCAAAATTTCAAAAATCACGCTAAATTAAAATAAGGAATAAAATAAGTAGTCTACGAAAAATCTAGCCCAAATCGGGTTATAAAATCATCTCCAAATATGCAATCGAATTATTACCAAAAATAGTAAAATTTAACTTAAAATAGTAATTCGGAAGGAAAAATGGTGGAATTTGAGGTCGAAAACCGCACATACCGAGCGAAGCTGGGTGACCACGACGTTCGCGCCGAAACAATCTTTCCAGACTGTGGTCATAATCGCGATTCTGATAACCGTAGCTAAAGTTATGACTAAATTACCGAAACACGTCACAATCACCAAAATTACCCGATCACTTGCCATCCTTGCGCCGATCTGCCAACTCGTGATACTTTAGAGCCATTAACGTGTTATCTGACAACTCAGCGTCTGACTCGAACCCTCCTGCATTAGTGGTCCATATGCAGTAAATTGTTAAATGCATAACTAAATTTTATAGTATTTAATGCAAGGCTGATTTGGATCATTCAACTCAAAGGTGTGTTATTTTGTAAAACGAGTTATGGTTCATTTAAATTTAGCTTTTGGAGGTTTACTGAAAGTGATTTATATGGTTTCATTGTTCTTTAAATTTTTTTTTTTTTAAAATTCTGAAAAATATTGAGAAATCTCTCATTAATGTGCTTGGCCCTTGCTATATTCGTCTGAGTCAATTTTTTTTTTTTTTAACCGTTTGAATTATCCTCAAGTTACTTCCATTATGTTACTTGCCGGGTAATCACTATTATCACGTTCGCAAGTGTTAGGAAATATGTGCCACTTGCAGTCAAGTGATTCTTAATTGTGTTAATCGGAAAATCTTTGGACGCATGCTGGAATATATTCCTGTATAACGGAACCTGATGTATAAAGTATGAGAACTTTATTGGCCTCAATTCTTTCGTCTAACAAGTATGAGAAATTAAAGGGAAGTGAGATTCTGAAAAGAAGATTCTATAAAAATATAGAACAAGTACATAGAATCAGGGGCGGACCCAAGAAATATTTTCAGTGCGGACGATATTAGTAAATGTAAAAATACAACAACCACGTTATAACACAACGTGCTATGTAGAGTTGCAAAACCATTCTCCATAGCATTACTTCTAAATATCACATTTTGAAAATCAATGCAAGGTAAAATCCACTGTGTTTAACAACAAAGAAACCAAATGCCATTAGTCAGGCTCTAGTGTACTACAATTTACTCCAGTATCAGACGATTCAGACCCAAACCAAGACATGGAAAAAGGAAATTTACAATCACTTCACTTGAGAACTCAACCCAACCCATTAAAGATGCACAAAGATTTTTCTAGACTAGAGTTTCAAAATTTACTGAAAATTAAAAACAAACGATGAATCTTTCAAAGGAAAATAAATAGAAGCAAGAAATAGGACTGACCTTGGTGAAGAGACATATTTGTTCAGCCATTAACTTTCAACTGAGGAAACAAAAATCAAAAGGGACTTTCCCACGAAGTTTAGATTCTTCTAGTTCTTCATCGCCTACCCAGTAAATACTTGTGCGTCAGTGCGTGTATGTATTTACAGTACGTATACAAATTTGAAGTATAAAATAAGGTTTTGTGCAGCAAAATGTGGGGAGTGGACGGAGTCAATTTCCAAGGCATTAAAGGCGAACAGCTGTGGTGCTCTTCTCTCTGATATTGCTGTTTTTTTCTGTCATCTGTTCATATTTCAGATTTATTCACTCAGAAAAAAATGTGGGAAGTGGGCTACTGCCTAATTAGAACTATTCTTAAATGGGATGGCCCAAGTTCAGTGTAGGCATCTGGGTGCACTGGGCTTTCATTGAGTCCGCCCTTGCATGCAATTAGGGGTGTAAAGCTATGATTTGTGATGTTTTTATCCTACTTCCAAATTAAATTTTTTATAACTGGTTTAATAAATTTAAAGTTATGTTTCTCTTCATACTAAGAAAGATAAAGTTTTGTAACTGTTGCGCGAAAGGATAGCCACCAAGGTATATTTTCGGATATAGTATACCAATCTCAACCTTATCAACTACCCAAAATCTCAACCCAAAACCTTCAAGTGTTCCACACTCCGATTGCTTTCGATTGTACGCACTTAGGACACAAAAGAGAAGGTGTTTTATAGTCACAAAGGCCAAGAAGAGAAGGCAGCCGTGGAGCACAAAGCAGAGAAGAAAGGGAAGCCGTTTTCTTCAAGAGATAACGGAAAAACACACGTGAACATCAAGATCAAGGCAACAATATATAGGTAACCTTGGGTATTAGAGTGCCAAGTAAACAGAGCCGTGGGTCAATTCTCGTAAGCCTTTCAAAGGAATGGGACGGGCCATGAGATTATTTAACTAAAATTAGGTTGCTTCAAATGACCCTAAATAGTTTTCGGGTCGGGTTATCAATCTTAGGTGTCGATATTTAATGTACCCAACATCGGTTTAACATCATCGCAAGAGATTTATTGGGTATCAAAACCTAACAAATTTCCACCTTAATACCCAATCAACCTGCAAGCAAACAAAATAAAAAGTTTATACTTGCATAATCAAGGTAAAAAATAAAATTGAAATAACAGGTCTTACCTCATGTTTCGGACTCGAAACACATATCAACCATATCTACTCTATATACTCACCGAGGCTGAGGTCATAAAATACCCAAGTAGAAGCAAATAGTCACAATGAACAATCAAGAACCAATAATCATACGATGAAGATATAATATAGGATAACCCACATATCTTAAAAAAAAAAAGGTTTTCACATAATAATAGATTAACACTAAGTTAATCAAGCAAACGGTAAAAAAAACATACAACAAATGTATAAATGACCACACAAAAGATCTAACCATACTTATTCTATACCATTCTGTGTTGCTCATACCTGGAGAATACATATCCCATCTCATCGCCTACCATGCTCACTAGATTGATTACTCAGCTTATGTCTAACTGGCAAATCACAATAGATTCTAAGTTCTCGGAATAATCATCTATCACCACATCACTTCTTCCAATCTAAATGGATAATGGGTCTCCATCTAACATAAGTGATAGAAGTGTTTCTCACACACTTCACATGTAGGATTCCAGACATTTAATCACCTCTCCACTCATGATACAAGTGTCACACTCGATATCCCATGTACATACCACCAATATACCCCCAAGGCATCTATACTCCACATCACTAATTAGCACACATCACGCATACTGTTAATGCATCTTAACTCACTATACATGCAAACAATTACATCAAGTAATCAAATAGCTCTCATATTCATGCAAATGCACACATCAAACACTTTGAAATGCAACATATAATCATACAATATAATTAAGTAATCACACACATGTAGAAATGATTACATACATATACACATGCGGTAACCAGGTTTACTCATAATAAACCTCGCTAGGGTCATCACTCGACCCTATAGCCACATTCGTCTTACCTCTCATCTTACCTTCTACTTATCCATCTTCTTAAGACAGTCCCTAATAAAATGTCCATCCTTACCACAACTGTAACACCGTATACCACTAGACTTGTCTCATCCCTTGCCCTTCTTTTTACCACACTCATCACTTGAGTCACTACTCGATTCACTATCATTTGAGCTCTACCCAAATTCATTTTCTTAAATTTCATTATAGTCCTCTTCATATGTAACTTACCACTCCTATTGTCTTAATTTTCAGCCTTAAACTCCATCTTTTTACTTCTAAAAGAATCAATGACAATATTGATGTTAAGGTGTCCCTACCATACTTAATCACATTCTTATCCTCCCTATATAAGTCAGGTATAGAATTCAACAAAATAACGGCCTTATATGTTTTAGACACATTTTCATCACAATTAACAATGTATTGAACTAACTTGTTAAAAAGTCCAAATTGTCATCAAGATCATTTGAAGGATCCATTTTAAAATTGAAAAATCTTTCAAGCAAGTACAACTTATTAGGAGTAGATTTAAGCAAATATAAGTTCTCTAACTTTTTCCAAAGTTATTTTGTATAATCAAGTTTTTCAATTTTTCTCAAAACATTGTTGGATAAGTGAGTGTAAGTTTATCACATTCTTCTTTATGTACTTCTATAAAATTTGCAAAAAATTTATTATCTATGACTTTTGAAACTTTTTATTGAACCAAAATCCCCTTCATCTTTTGTTGCTAAATTGAAAAAATCTCATTTTCCATTAAAAATTCCAACTTTGAAATGTTAAGACATTTAAAAAAAAAAAGAACAACTAAAGTGCACAGATAGGTCGCACAAAGCAATTCTAAGGCCGCGGTATATCGTTCTAGATTTCCAAGATTGTGAGACTCGAGATCTCTGTATGAAGGGAATGTTCAAACGTTTCAAGTTTAGGAGTTTTAAAAAAATAATTAATGCAACACGAAGGTATGTATGTCAACATAAATTCAAATTCTCATGCAATGCAGACAATTAAACTCAGAAACAATTATCAACTTACAGTTAAATTCAACACTTCAAATGGAACAAGTTATTCATAAATTTTTAATACAAGCAATGGTTACCCCACACAGTAACCCTAATCATAAAATCACCCTACACGAATACGTGCTAACGCTGAAATTCAAATTGGGATAAGCCAATATACTAGAGCGGGTCAATATGAGTCCGTAATAACAAGAGATACAAATTTATTGCTTTAGAGCCACCACTATTCGTCTAAAGTCTCCAGCAACCGTAGGAATCAATCAACCACTATTGAATCCCATATGCGCGAAGGGAAAAATTGTCCAGATTCTACTGTATAACTTGAAACATAAAACTAATAGCATTAAATCGTTAAAAATCATGTTAGAAATATTATGCTTGAAGAAATCATCTCGAGAATCGCACCTACGAGCCCACGTTCGCGACGTCGAAATCATGATGCACAGCCTCATCAACCATCGTATACCCCACGCCATACACCCCAAGGTTCGCCTCCACCTATATGTCTCAAGTCTGGTCTCCATTTTACCAAAGGACCTTTAGATTGATCGAAAATCGAGCTACCACCAACGTGGCTTTGATACCAAATGTTGTGTAAGGATGGCCACCAAGGTGTATTTCCGTGCTCAATATACCAATCTCAACCTTATCAACCACCCAAAATCTCGACCTAAAACCTTCAACTATTCCACACACTGATTGTTTTTTATTGTACCCACTTATGACACAAAAAAGAAGGTGTTTTGTAGCCACAAGGGCCAAGAAGAGAAGGCAGCCGTGAAGAACAAAGCAGAGAAAAGAAAGGAAAGCCGTTTTCTTCCATAGACAAGGGCAAAATACACGTGAACATAAAGACCATGGCAACAATATATAGGTAACCTTAGGTATGAGATTGGGTCAAATCCAATCCATTACATGGGCCAAGTAAACAGAGTATTGAGTCAATTCTCGTAAGCCTTCCAAAATAGTGGGATGGGCCATGAGCATTTCTAACTAAAATTAGGTGACTTCAAATAGCCATAAATTGTTTTCGAGTCCAGTCATCAATCTTAGGTGTCGATATTTAATTAGGTATCAAGACCCAATGGTAACAAGAAGCTGAAAGTGGGTACCAATCATAATTGCTGCCTACTTGACCATTTCATATTTTTCTGCAATCTACTTGACCTAAAATCAATCCAAATTAAGGCATTTCCTAAAAGTTAAATATTATTCTCTATAACTATCAGTTGGATTTACACTTCATGTTTCCATAGCTTCATTTTGCAAAAAAAAAAAATCCTCCAATATAAAAAAATTTACAGTTGGACAGAAATACAAACAACTTGTTTGATAGGATGAACTGTAGAATAATTAAAAGGGCTAAAATTAGAAAACCTAAAATTTTGGATTGTCACACAATGTTTTCTAGTATTTACACATACATTAAAAGTGCATTTTTTTGCATGTCATCATTCCGCATTGACATCGATGTAGCGAGAAGCGTGAAATGCAGGACACACACGTGATCGAAGTTTTGTTAATTTCGAAATTATCACCATCAAATTTCAGTTGATCTTTAACTAGACTAGAAAATTAGGCATCAAAGACTCATTGATCCGCACATGAATAATGAGATTTTAAATCGAAAAATGGAAGAGAAAAATAGAATTTTATCATTATAATCAATCGAACATAGTTTTGCGGGTGTCACTTATAGCACGATTACACAAGTCAAATTCAAATTGACCCAAGGTCCCTAATCTAATAATGTATAAAATTGGAAATAGTTAATAAAACGTCATCATTAAACAAATAAAGTAAAAAAAATTGAATTGTCTCTGTCTATGTATACACCATGCTCTTCGGATTGGAAAAGATTTTTCATTGAATCTTTCGTCATATGCTCACCCTGCACCTCTTAAAAGGCGGTACGCCACTTGAGAAATTTGCAGTAAAAACGTCAATAAACTCATCCAACACCATTTGAGCTAAACTTTTGAAGTAACTTTCCTAAAAAAAGAAGTCACTATATTCTTGCACCTCTCAGAGTCAAAAATGAATCAACATGCTTTCTGTATGACCGTGTATGTCGATTACAAAAATATTATCATTTTATTCTTCAAAGTTCACATGTACATAAATAATAATAAAAAAAATTCCCATTTATGTGAAATTTATAGATATGGAAAGTATTCGAAGATAACATTCATTATTATTTGAAGAAAATAATAAAAATGTGCGCTTCTTAACATGCATTAAAAGATCACCACTAGAAGTGTGCGAGTGCTTGACATATAGTAAAAAAAGTGGCCTAAGGATTTTTATTTTTTTTAAACCAAGTTATTTTTGCTTCAAAAATAGATTTCGTTAAAGTTGTATTCAAGGGATTTATTGAAACATGACTTTGGTTCGTTGTTCTTTAATTTTCCATTTTTCTTGGTTTATACAAAGAAAAATAAAAAAGTATATATAGAGTCTAGAGAGCATATCTTCATATATTGCATGAACCCTGACTTTTCATACGAGTTAACGAATTTATTACTGTGCTAATTATCTTCCATATATTTCCATGGATTCACCTTCTAGGCCGTCACCATTATCACCCTTGAAAATATATCTGCTACTTCCATTATTTGAGAAATAGTAAGAAGGCCAGACCTTCTAGCGACTAATGAAAAGAAATTGCAGAATGCAATAGAAGATGATAATGTCTCAGATATTCGCCCTAATCCTGTGTTTTCAAATGACAACAAAAGCTTGATGTAAATAAAAGATGTGAATTCTACACGTCACGCTTCTCAGACAAATTCACAGACCACCATTCACATATCGTTACGGACTGGAAGTGGAGAATTCCATATCCAAAATTCTAGGATGTGACTCAAGCAAAGATAAAATTTTGGCAAAGAAGTTCGGCTGAGTTTTTACGTTTTGACATAAAATTCATACTTGCACGATTCTTCATTCTGTCAGCATCGAGAAGTCTGTTGGCCTCCTGTTTGTTTTGTTAGAACTAAAATGGGACAATGATCAGTGTGCACTAGCCTATTCTTAACTAACATGGGACAATGACCAATTTATAAGGGTTTAGGCTACTCCTCTTAATAAGGTTGACCTTTTAAGATGGAACCCCAAATCTTAACATGGTATCAGAGCCCATTAAGCTCCAATAAGTAATTCGATCCGATTAAAACTCAAAAAAATTGAGCACACAGATTTAAAGATTCGTCTGCTCAAACGAGCCACCATCTTGTGGGGACATATTTATGAATAGAATACCACATCGAATAAAGATGAAAATGTTGGAATTTGGGTGTGACACAAATTCTTTTGTTGAAATGTTTGAAAAATTCTAATTAAAGTGCACATCATGAAGAATTAAAGTTTGAAATGCTATTGGAGTCCTAAGTCAAGTTGAATTTCTACTTTGGAAGCCCATTGGGAGTTGAAATTTGTATTGAACTTGAAGATGTTAAATTATGGATCGGGAAGAAAAGTCGTCGCTTTTTCGCTAGCCTACCGCTAGCTGTACGCTCGAGTAAGGTCGACAGAAATACAACCCAAGACTTGTCGCCCGCCTGTCGCTACCCCGTCGCTCGAGCGACAGGGCCATCGCTCGACTGTCGCTCAAGATTGGCTCAAGCTCGTTTCGCGTTTTAACTCATTTTTGGCATTCTTCAACTACAACTCACCTATTAGGGTTTTGGATGTCACATACATGCTTCCTATAAATATTAGGCTATTCTTTACAATTTGTAAGTTGTGAGATATATGATTACTAGCTTTTAGAATCATTGTAATCTCTTCTCCATTATTCTTGAGTCAATAAAATCTCCTAATTCCTCTGCTATATTCTTGTGTTCTTCATTCCTTTGTTCTTGATCAAATATTTCATATTGTGATATATAACTTCAACATTTCAATCCGGTTATTGGTGTCACAACAAGTGGTATCAATCCTAACAAGTGGTATTAGAGATTAGGTTCAACAGTTCCGCATAACGCAATGTTTGATTTGTTCGAAGTTTTTTGTTCGTGCTGGCTTCCATGAAGTATGACATTCCACTTTTGGATCGGAGCACTAGATTTTCGCTATGGTAGGTTAAGATACGTGCAATACTCGCACGGCTAGATTTGGATGATGCGTTGCTAGGAATTGACAAGATGTCAGCAACTTTAATCGTGGAGGAAAAATTACGGAAGGATAAGAAGGTAATTTCTCACATTCATCTTCATCTATCAAATACTATTCTTCAGGATGTTTGGAAGGAGAATTCTACGGCTGCTTTATGGTTAAGGTTAGAACAATTGTGTATAACTAAAAGTCTAACAAGCAAGTTGAACCACAAGCAACGTTTATACTTTCATCGACTGGCAGAAGGAGGATCATTAGAAGATCACATAGCTGTATTTAAATAGATCGTCGCTGATTTGGAAACTTTGGAAGTAGAATATGATGAAGCAGATTTGGCCTTGAGCCTATTGTGTTCGTTGGGTACTTCATTTTCT
>CAIGRB010145616.1:0-17141 GCA_903798255.1 Fraxinus quadrangulata
AGCGTTGTAAAGGGTTGGATTGCATCATAAGTCAATCAACATAGTGAAAAAGACATTGCTCATGCCGGAGAGCTTGGTAACGGGGGACGTAGATCATTGCATTGGATCGAACCTCCATAACATATCGTTTGCACTCTCTATCACTTTTACTTAATGCTTTTACTTTGTGCAAATTACGTTGTTCCACTTACTTGCTTATTTATTTTTAGTTGTCTTCTACTATTTGCTTGCTTATTATATTAAAATTGACCTTTTAAGGAAAAAGGTTTTTAGAACCAATTAACCCCCTCTTGTTAGTCAATATTGGGCTTTCACTCACTGGGTCAAATCTTCCGCTCCTTAAGCTTACTATACTCCCCAATAGGAAAATGATCACGCATTAATTGCGCCCAAACAAAATCACCAACTTCAAAAAGTACCTGAGACGGTGACTATCAGCCTGAACCTTGTACTTGGCATTACACTTGTGAATGGCGAGCTTCACCTGCTCATGGATACCTTTAAGATGTTCTGTCATCTCATCTGCCTTGTAACTCAGACAACCCACACGTAGAATAAAGGCTAAATCAAGCACCTTGGATGGATTCCAACGATAAACAATCCCAAATGGGCTCATTCATGTGATTCTATTCTTCGACCTGATATAGGAAAATTTTAACAAATAGGTGCTCCGTCCTCAACATATCAAAACAACACGGAGGTGATCAAAGTATGATGCCCACGTCGGACTATAAATTGGGATTTTGCCAATGTAGACTACCACGAATTTCTCCATGAAATGCTGTAAAGCCTGATGCATAAATCTCATGAAGGTGCTGGGTGCATTAGATAATCCAAAATGCATGATCATCTACTCATACAACTATCATTGGCAATGTCTAGATAGCCTATTTGGATACTACATTCTCACAACTACCACTGTCAATGATCAGTTTGTAGACCTTATCGGCTACTGTGTAGGTTGTGTGAAAGATGTTGGTCCTCAACTAGTCATTTCCTGAGTCGCCTTTGGGAGTCAATAGACTAACTAGAGTCTCATGGCTGTCTCCATACAGTACATCTCCTTCTTCATCATCGTTATATACGGGCTTTCCAACCTCCTTAGTTTCATCTACTACATCTTTCTCAACCAGGAGATTTTTACCTGTTCGACTAGCTGGTTTCTTGTAATCAGTTGCTCTATGTCCCTATTCACCACATCTGAACACCTAATACCCGAGCTCGAATTATCCCGAGGTGGCTATTGAGCAGGACGAGGTGCTTGAGGATAAATTGGCTGATTACATTCGCTTCTAATCACTGGTCTCCTGTTCTATTGCTTTTCTACAGTAAGTGCACACTGGTGTGCTTCAGAAACGATCCACGAAAAGTGAAGACTGAGGACATCCTACAGGGGCTATCGTAATCCTCCCAAATACCGTGCCACCATTTGTTCTTCATCTCAGATAGATCATTTTAGGCTATCAATTGTTAGAACTCCTCTGTATAATCATCAACCGATCTCGTGCCTTGCCTCAGAGAATGAAGCCGTTGAAATAAGATTTGGGTGTAGCCGAAAGGAAGGAAGTGACATTTCATCTTCTTCTTTATCTTCTCCTAATCAGTGATCTTGGCCTTACCCTGCCTACTTCGTGAACGCCTCAATTTTTCCTACCATACAGATGCTCTGTCCTTGAGTTTAATGGCGACCAGCCTTACTTTGACATGATCTGAAACTTCCTTATATTCAAAAATTCGTTCAACTTCATTCAACCAATCAACAAATCCTTCGTCCTATACCATACCATAAAACTCGGGTAGATCCATTCTAAAATCGAAGTCTACATGACAATCTTCTCGACCATGGTGCTCCTAGACTCGAGTATGATTGTGATACGGGTTTTCAAAACTAGTGTCGAAATCGTGACCCTCCAGTTCACGATCACCGAAATCGTACGTCGCTAGACGTTGAGTTAACTTCGCAACTTGCCTCTATAAATCTTCAATCGTCTCATCCTGAACATTACGATCATGATGTGGGACTTTCTCATTCGGAACCTACCCGCGACAACCATGACCACCAACTATGGTAGGACTGATCAAATCTCACCCCACGAAGATGATGATGCTCTTATACCAACTGACGCCGAGCATAATGGTGATTATTCTGCAGGCTGAAGTCAACAGATGATTAATAGAGAAGAACGTAAGATCAAAAGTCGAGAACAAGAAAAATCTTTATTGATCATCCAACATATGAAAATAATCCACAAGTCGGGTTAAATAGCTAAAAAATCTTAATTATTGGAATTTTAACAAAAATAGCAAAATCACAATATTCATACCAAAAGAAATTACGTAATAAGAGAAATAATATTCCAAAAATTAGGCTCAAATTGAGTTCGTAATCTACGTTAAAAAAGCAAACGAAATATTATTAAAAAGGCAAAAAAATAACTATAATTGGTGATTCGGAAAGGAAAACAGCGGATTTTGACCTCAAAATCGATGCACACCAAGCAACGCTAGATGACCATGACATGTGCGCCGAAAAGTGCTTTTCGAATTGTGGTCATGAGCACGATTCTGATAACTGTAGCCAAAGTTATTGTCAAAATACCGAAACGTGTCTAAAAGGGGCCCAAATTAGGAAAGATCGTCGATTACTTGCCATTTTTGCGCTGATCCATCAACTCATTGTATCTTAGCATCATCAACAAGCTATCAAAAAATTCGGCCTCATCTAACTCCGATCCTCCTGCATCAATTTCTCTGTCACTCTTACACATCCCCAACCCCGACCCATGGAAGCCCTCACTGTCATCATGAGTGGAAAACAATAGTTGTGAGTTCTTCACAGTTCGCATTTTTATTCTTTCAGAAGTAAACTTTTTTAGAAGACCAATGAATGCCTTGTTCTTGTGCACAACATTTGAATTTTCGACGAGTGCCTTGTTTTGGTGTCCAACATTTGAATTTTTATTCTTTTGGAAGTGAATCTTCTTGTCGAAACTTCTTGAATTTTATTTAAACCAGTGTCTTTTTTAAAGTCTTATTTGCAGTATTTGATTTTAATTGTTTTCTAGTGATTTTGTTTGTTGACTCTTGAAATGTTTTTAGAAAAAGGAGAACAAACTTCTAACATTTAGGGTGTGTTTGACACCCATTTTGAAGAAGAATAATTCTGGAACAGTGATTGATGGAAAGAATTTGTGGTTAAAAAGTAAGAAAATTTTTTGGATTTATGTATAATATTATTTTATTGATAGAATGTGTGGTTGAAATGAAGAAAGAGAAAAAAATGAGAGAGAGAATGGATGTTAAACATGGGCTTAATATGCTGTGTTATCTTTCACGCCTTTTCTAGCATTGATTCACTTGTTCCTATTTAATATTATTTCTTCACCCTCTTTACATTCTAAAATCTGCTCAATTCCGTGGGGATTTACTTGACCCATCTATGAAAGAATATCTTGGTAGCATATGACTCAGAAAATTTGTACATCAAGTTATGTTGATAAAAAATAAAATAAAATAAAATAAAAATAAAAATTGAAAAGACTACTAGAAGAACTTGACCGGCGATGTGGGTTACACTTTGTGGTGTGCTATAGGTTGAAGATGAAATGAATTACTCTCTTTGTCATATATATATAAGGAAGAAATTGACAATTCAAACGATATTAACAGCAAGTTCGGATGGAAGCTTGTTAAAGGTTCAGGATATGATGCCAAGAAATGCAGGTTGGGAATAAAAGTGCAAAAAGATGTGAAGATTGTTGGAATAATTGGAATTATAGTATGAATTGGAATATGTCTCCAATAGGTGCATCTTCAATTGTAAAAGATGCATAAAAAGAGTCATATTGTTTAGAATAAATGTGATTATTTATAAAGTATATGATGAAAAGTCGTGACTATTTGATAGGATGTATACTACACCATTAATGTGAAAATGTGTGGTGTATGTGAAGTGATGCAACTATTCAAAAAGTCACTTGAAAATCTATAAAGAGTGACATTTAGTTCCATTTTTCTTACACCAAATCAATTTAAAGTATTATTGATTTCTAATTCTCTCCTCTCTTCAAAAATTCTATTCCTTTTATTTTTTAGAAATAAAATTATATTCGAATTATTTTCAAAAATAAAATTCCATCGAGTTTTTAATTCATGTTTATTCCATTCAACAAGAAAATTGTCTATAATTTTGTTTGACCGACAAGGTTGGTATAGTGCAATACCTACTTTGAAAGAAGCGTTTACCCTATTGGCCTCAATGCATGTGGCAAAATTTGTTTCAAGGAGTTTGCTACAGCGTACCTCACTTCATGGTCACTCTCATTTCTTTTATTTGATTGTACTAGTCATTAATTTGGCAACAAAGATTGGATGCAACAATCGTAATTTACCCCCTAGTGAACTTGGCTAACAATATTTATGTGATTTTGTCTTAATTCCTTTCGTCCATTATGTAAACTTTATTGAATATACTGATAATTGTCTACTACTTTTAGCATTCAGACACCCTACTATTTCCTCAACATGATTCCCTAAGCAGAACATTCAATGTCCATTGACATTGAAAGATTGCGTTTCACCATGTTTAATCCTATAAACATCACTAAGCCTATGAGAAACAAGATCAAAAATGGCTTCGAGATCGTGAAGGTATTGAAGACATGGTGTTGGCACTGGAGACAGATATGAAGAATAGCGTCACAGGTGATACTACTAGAAAAATGAGCTTTGCTACATGTACTGGGCATTTTGTCCTGTATTGTTCCAGCCTGGACATGTACAAAGCGAAATGTCCTGTACAAATAGACTTATCCTAGAAACATTACAGAATATAGTACTAAATTTGATGCAGGAAATGCACAACTTGATAAAGAACAATAAGGTAAAAATAAAAGAGGATCAAAGGGAAGGATATCAAGGGCAAGAAGAATTGTTTTCTCCATATAATTCAAGTGTGTTGAAAAAAATTCTGTATGTCCCTTTATATAGTGAAGGACTTTGCAACTAAACAAATTTTCCTTCTATCTAAATAAACTAAAATAAAAGATAACATCAAATTTCCTATTTTAATAAATTGACATAAAAGATAACATCAAGTTAAACTAAATTAAAAAGATAACATCAAATTTTAATTCTACTTAATTGTAGTCTTTTGTCTTGAATAGACTTTTAACTCTTTCCATGTTGCATCATTCCTCCCCAACTGAAAAGAACTTGACTCTGATAAGGTATAATCCAAGTAGGCATCCAAAAGCTCTACGTCTAACTGACGGAACTCTTCTTCAGTATTCCAAGTAGCATCACTAAGCGGATGATCTTTCTAGCGCAATAGAAACTTTTGAAAACCCCCATTATGCGAAGCAATAATCTGATCATCAAGCACATCATTTGATAGCCCAAGAATAACTAACCAAGAAAAGGATGAATTAGTTATTAAAAACTTTTTCGAAAAATTATTTTGAATTTAAGCAAGTTGAAAATGAATAAGTCAATCAAACAAAAATACACAAGTATGAAAGTAATAAGTAAAAGGGAAGAGAGTGTGCAAGCAATGTAATTGTGGAAGTTCGATCACAAACAATGATCTACGTCCTACGTTACGAGCAAGATCTTTTCACTAAATTTGATTAACTTAGAGTGCAATTCAAACCCTTACAATGCTTCCGGTGACTTACAAATAAGGAGCATCGATTCTTATTTAGCATTGAGCTTTCCGAGACCTCAATATGATCCCAAAATTAAAGAGAGATGATTTTACAATTTGGAACTTCTCTCTTAATAAATAATATAATCAAGTTAAGTACGAGGAGAGAAAATAAGCTAACACATCAACGGAAGTACTTTGATTATCTTTATCCAATTTTATGGATGTGCTTATTGGAGTATTCATTGGCTTCAAGTCATCCATTTCAAAGCTCTTGAGCATGCCCAATATATACTTATTTTGATTGATGAATATCCCATCACTAGTTTCCTTAATTTGTAGTCCGGTGAAGAATTTAAGTTCTCCCATTATCTTCATGCATTTTGAAAATTCTTTACAAAGATAAATATTAGTTGCACTAAATATAATATCAACATATATTTGAACAAAAATCATATTATTCTTTTTAGTTTTGACGAAAAGAGTAATATCTGCTTTACCTATTGAAAAGCCATTTGAAAGTGGAAGTTTGCTCAATCTTTCATACCACACTTTAGGTGCTTGTTTTAAACCGTAAAGTGCCTTTCTTAGTTTAAAAACATAGTCTGAATACTTGTGATCTTTAAAATTGGGGGTTACTCCACAAAGACTTCTCTTGAATGAAGCCATTTAGGAATGCGCTTTTAAAACATCCATTTGATAAATAGTGAATTTTTTATAATAAGCAAATGTAAAAAGCATACAAATAGACTCTAACCTAGCAATCGGAGCAAAAGTTTACTCAAAATTAATACCTTTTATCTTTATTATAATCTTGGACCACTAATCTAGCCTTATTAAGCACAATAATCTTGTTTTTATCTCGTTTATTTTTAAAATCTCATTTTGTACCAATGATGGTTTGATTATTTGGTCTAGCAACTAAATCTCAAATATAGTTTCTTTCAAATTGATTTAGTTCTTCTTGCATAGCTAGAATCTGAAATACATCAAACTTGATTTCCTTTAAATTTTTTTTGTTTAATTTGCAAAATGAAAGCACAACTATTAAGATGATTTTTGGTAGAAGCTCTAGTAATAACACATTTGGATGGATCACCAATAATTAGTTCTTTTTGGTGGGAGGAAACAAACCTCTATTATTTTCGTAGAGCGGGATCATTTGGTACTTCGGTGGGTTCTAGCTCACTTTGTTGAACGTTTGCTTTTGCCTTGTGTTCATCTTTTGGATCTTATTTGCTTTGGACTTGAATATTATTTGTTCGAAGGGAATTTCCAATCCTACATCATTAGCAATACCTTTCTCACGATCAAGAGGATGGATTTCATCAAAAGTAACATGCATAGATTCTTTAATGAATGGAGTTGTTTTATTAAATACTCTGTAAGCTTTACTAGTAGATGAATATCCTAGAAAGATTTCAATATCGGACTTTAAATCAATTTTTCCAAAATTTTCTTTCATGTACAGAATAATGCATTTGTAACCAAATACATTGATATAACCAATATTTGGAATTCTATTTTTCCAAACCTCATAAGGAATTTTAGTTTCTTTTTGATTAACTAAAACTCTATTAAAAATATAGCAAGTTGTGTTAGCAGCTTCGACCCAAAAGTATTTTGGCATACTATTTTCATTAGGCATGGTCCTAACCATTTTTTGTAATGCGCAATTCTTCCTTTCTACTACACCATTTTGTTAAGAATTACAAGGAACTGAGTAATTATGTTCATATCCATTTTCATTAAAAAATTATTAAATGCGATATTATCAAATTCTCTATCATGATCACTTCTAATAGTTGAAATTAAGTATCTTTTTTCATTTTGAACATTTTTACAAAAATGTTTAAATACCTTCAAAGTTTCATCTTTTAGATTTAAGAATAGGACCCGAGTAAATTTAGAAAATTCACCGACAATAACAAATGCATAATGTTTACCATCCAATCCAGCAGTTCTAGATGATCCAAAAAGATTTATGTGGAGTAGTTGTAGCGATTTTATAGTAGAAAAGTATAGTTTAGATTTAAAAGAAATTTTCATTTGTTTCCTAAATTGATATGCATCACAAATTTTATCTTCAAAATTGGCAAACATTTAACAAAACAAATTTTGAATTTTTTTTTAGAATAGATACTTACTAACATGACATAATCTCATATGCTACAACCAAGTTTCTTCCTTGAAACTTGATAAACATTGTCTCACTTTCAAATTCGATATTAATGATATAAATATCTTTGCTTCAACTTCCTATAAACAACACCTTCTTTGATGTAGCATACTTAGTAAGGCATTTAGAAAAATTGAATTTAATATCCATTTTCACATAATTGATCAATACTAAGTAAATTATATTTGATTTTATCTACTAATAAAATTTCACTTGGAGAAAAATGATTACCGATGTTTCCAATTCCAATATTTTTTCCTTTTGTATTATCCCTAAATATGACATGACTTTCATCCTTCTTTTTGAAATTTGATAGTAACATTCTATCTTCGATTATATTTTTGAGCATTCACTATCCAAGAACCATTTGCTTTTTATCTTCTTTGGTACCTCTTCTTCGATTTCTATGAAGAACATGTTGGCAATTTCTTCTTGATTATCATTTTCATTGCTTTCATCCCATGTTGCATGGAGTGCCTTCTTCTTGATACTCCTTCTCTTATTTAGGCAATCGGTTCTCTCATAACCGGGTTTATTACAATCATAGCAAATGATTTTCTTACTTCTGTCTTCACCCTTTTATTCTTTCTTTTGAAATCCTAGATTATTTCGAAAATCTCTCCATTGTTTGACAAGAATGACTAGATCATCGAGATCTTCATAACTCATATTTTCACTTGTAGTTCCTTCTTCAATTACTGATTTTAGAGTAATTTGGTGCTTTGATTTCTCTTTGTTTTTCCTTATTTTCTCCTTAATTTCAGCTTTGTTAAGCTCATGTCATCAAAGTTCCATAAAATTCTTCCAATGGATGTGAGTTGATCTTTGGTATTTTCTATCAACATCCTTAATGAGCTCCAATCTTTCGATAGTGATTTAAGTATTTTACCTACAAGCTTACTATTAGTAAATTTACGATCAAAGCCTTTGAGGCCATTAACAATATCGGTAAAGTAAGTAATCATGTCAATAATAGGTTCAACATGTTTTATGAAGAAGTTTTCAAAATTTTTAACCAAAAGATTAATCTTGATTTCCTTTACTTTACTAGTGCGAACATGAGTAGAATCGCACATACTAATATGATTAAATTCATTTCTATCTAAAACACAACAAAGTAGATTTTTTGCTCTAGCATTTAAAGATAATTTTCTTTTATCGTCTTCGTCATACTCCTCTCCAAGTTTGGAATGGTTTGATCGGGTTTGCCATCAACTTTAATAATCTTTGTAGATACATAAGGACCATATTCAATAACATCCAAAATATTATAATATATTGATTGAATGTAAATTATCATCCTAACTTTCCAATAACTATAATGGATGTCATCAAAGAAAGGAGGACGATTTGTAGAATAACCATCAAAAATTTGAAGATTGTGGTTAGCAGTTACTCAAGATTGTGAAGTTTTTTTTAAAAAAAATAAGCACTTTACTCTAATACTAAAGCCCAAAAATAACAACCAAGAGAGGGTGAATTAGTTATTAAATTTTTTTTTGAAAAATTAATAAAATTTAAGCAAGTTGAAAATTAGTAAGTTAATCAAACAAAAATACACAAGTACGAAAGCAATAAGTAAAAGGAAAGAGAGTGTGCAAACGATGTAATTGTGGATGTTCGCTCCAAACAATGATCTACGTCCTTTCTTCGTCACAAACAATGTTTTTTCACTATATTTGATTAACTTATATTGATAATTGTGGAGGTTCGATCCCAAACATTAATCGACGTCCTCTGTTACAAAGTTCTCTATCACGAGTAAGGCCTTTTCACTAAATTTGATTGATTTATAGTGCAATCCAAACCCCTACAATGCTTCCGGTGACTTATAAACAAAGAGCACCGACTCTTATACAATATTGAACTTTACGTGACCTCAATATGACACAAATTTAAAATTGTTGATTTTACAATTTGGAACTTCTCTCTGAATAAATGATATAATCAAGTTAAGTACAATGAAAGAAAATAGGCTAACACTTTAATGAATAGCAATAAATGAAGTTCAAGTGTTAGGTGAGAAAACTTTGATGAGAATGGTATTTTTTAAAGATTGATTCTATAAAAAAAATTCAAAGTGAATTGATAAAAATAAATAAGATTAAAATCAATATAATTTAACTCAAGAATATCTCACTTAAATGCTCTAAAAAATATTGTAATTAATGCAAAGTGAAAAGGTATTTATAGCAGTCAAAATGAAAAAAATTTGACTAACCGAACAACCAATCCTGTTGTCCGCACTCTAAACCAAACAACCAAACTAGCCATTGCACTTCGAAATTCAGAACGATTAAAAAGTATTGTTGGACAAACCAGATGTCTGCTTGGGCAGAACTTTTTAGGATGTTTCTTTCTTGACTATTTTGAAAAATGTAGGCTTTTGAAGGACGTTTCACTTTACTTTTCAAGGTAAGTGATATTGTAAAAAGTTTGAATATCAAGTTGAAATACTTATCTTTTGAAAAATAATTTTTATGCAAGTGTTTTTATGAATGATTTCATCGTGCATACAAAAATTTATCCATTGAGCTTTAATAAGTAATTGCAAAGGATTAATGCGTCATACATTTACACATGAATCCAAAACATTTTATTCTAATATCTTTGATGTTTGACTATTGAAGCTATTTGTCTCGAGTGATTTGTTGTGAATTTTTGGCTTCCATCTCGATTTTTATTGATCGTACCATACGAGACTTTTAGTACTGATTTTTTGGTCCCCAATCGATCAACTTTGCAACAATAGCTATGAAGACTCAAATTCAATTTGATAGAAATAAAATCAACTTGTTTGTTATAATGAAGTCAACCATAGGTCACCATCATCAACAATATCTTGAAGTGAAAATCCGATGATGGGTGCTCGAGGGGGCGATCGAGGAGCTTATCCTATAGATATGTTAGAAGAAAAAATCGGAGGCTAAAATATGCCCCCAATAAGGATATAAGTCTGCTACATTGGAAACATGACTAATATTTAAGTGTAATGGCTAATCAAGTTAAAAAAGCATTAATTCCAACCTTTTTAATAATTGGGAAAGTGCCAAGTGATCTAGCAAAAAAAAATTTGAAGCATTTTCTGGAAAACGTTCAGGTGCCAATCGTATCATAACAAAATAACCAATTTAAACTCTTTATGCCTACGATGTAAGTCAGTTATCATTGTATAGTGATCATTGCTTAAAACAATTTTTCTTTTAATCTCATCATGCAAGTCACGAATATGATCAACAAAAGCTTGTGCAGGGACAGTGAAATGACAATCAAGAGACAATAGAACTAGATCAAGAGGTTGACGTGGGGCAAAATCTTGAATGACCTCAAATGGGCTATGACTTATAGACCTATTAACAGAAATATTGTAAGCACACTTGGCAGTAGTTAATACTAAATGCCAATTGCCATATTTTTCCACAACTAAGCAATGAAGAAGATTACTAAGACTACCACTGACGACTTCAATCTGACCATCTGTTAAAGGATGGAAAGCTGATGAGAACTTAAGTGTTGTCCCGAACAATTTCCATAATGTTTTCCAAAAGAAACTAACAAACTTAACATCACAATCAAAGACAATGAATGAAATGAACCATCTGAGAGAACCTATCTACAACCACGAAAATAGAATCATGACCTCTAGCAGTTTTAGGTAACCTTAGGACAAAATCCATGCTAAGGTCAGGCTAAGGAGTATGAGGAGTAGGGAGAGGAGTATACATTCCAGTCTTTTGATGTTGTGCCTTGCCTAATTGGCATGTAAGATATTAAGACACAATGCGAGCAACGTCCCTTTTTAGGAAAAGTAAATAAAATCTATATTTGACTAAGGCAACAATTTTGTCTCTATCAAAATGACCGGCAAGACCTCTTGCATGTATTTCCCAACCAAGAAACTCATGAAGTGAGGTACGGGCAATACATAGTGATGTGATCCATGATACAAGAGCAAGCCCGGACAATGATCCATTGATCACTGAGGGAGGACCGATGACTAGGTCGCAAGTGGAGACAGTCAATGAAGCTATAGGATTGCTTGCTCAAACTACGGTGGACAAAACGTTGATCACAACAAGAAAGGAAACAAGTTTCACGTTCAATTCGGAAGAAGAAACCAGATGGATCAATATGATTCAAACAGCGAAAAGGGAAGTTTGGGACAACTATGCGGTCACATAGTAGTCCATGGCATGGACCGCATAGCCCTTTACCAAAACTCCAAATGGGAATTTCAACTGATCTATGTGACCGCATAAAGCTAAACTATATGGTCGCATAGTTTATTCCGTGTGTGGATTTTTCCAATTTTCACATAATCTTTTATCTAAGTTAACACTCATTTATGGATTTTTTATATATATTTTTTGGGCTTAAATTCCATTTTTAGCTAGGTTTTATTGGTTCCCTATATATAGAACTCATTATATTCATTGTAAATACAACATTATTATTAAGATTTATTGAGAGGCAAATTTGCATTCGAATTCTTGTTTTTCGTTGGACAAATTACGAACTTATCAAGTTTTTTTTATTGGTATTCAAATCAACCGGGTGAGATTCTCAAATATTCAATCAAAATGATCGACATATCGTTTGCGCACTATTGGTTATTTTGATTCATGATTTTCGAATCAAATCCAAAACTTTAATTACTTTGTCTTTCTTGGGTTTGATTTCAATCTAATCGTGGGTACAAGTGAAGTAGACTGCTTAGGATGCTTTCAAATTGTGAAATAATCGTACTTTACATTATGTTTTATTAAGATGAAATATGCTTGGTAGCATACGAGTAAGATAAAGACGTTTTATTAATACAATTTTTGATACATAATTTTTCTGAAAGGACTAGAATTATTTTCTCTGAAAGAACTAGAATTATTTTCTTTAAATCAATCTTGATTTATGGAGTTCAATAAATGAGAGATGTTAGAGCCACCCTTTTTGGTGATAAAATCATAGATTCTTGTATTTCACCAACTTTTAGCCACGGTTGGGCTATAATTAATATAGGGATCCACCTAACAAAAGTAGGCCAATTCATTTGTGTTATACACATTGATGAATTTGTAAAATAAAATCATATGGCATCTCCAAATTTAGTCCACAAACCCACCGGGTATTAGATCGAGTTCAGATATGCTATTTCTATTGAGCCGTTGCCTATTAAAATTTTGACACCTCACATTGATGTGAGCACGGAGTCGAGCGCGTCAAAGTCAAGCCCGAGAAAGGATCCATTGATTATCAAAAGTGGCCCGATGACACGGTCGAGAGCAAAGCGGCAAAAGACCGATGAGATTGCTTACTCAAGTTACAGTGGATGAAATGTCGAAGTTAACAAGCAAGGGAACATGTTTCATGTTGGGCTTGGAAGAAAAAATCAGATGGATCAACATGATTCAAGTAGTGGACGAGAAAGTTGTTGGAACAACTATGCGGTCGCATAGTTGTCCAGGGCATGTGACCGCGTGCCCCTTTATCGAAATTCCAAATGGGAGTTTCAGCTAATCTATGTGATTGCATAGTTCATTCTGGTCGCGAATTTTTCCTAATTTCACATAATCTTCTATTTAAGTTAAAACTCTATTTTGTAATATATTTTGCTATTTTTTGGGCTTACTTCCGTTTTTAGCTAGGTTTTGTGGGTTCCCTATAAATAGGACTAATTCCTTTCATTGTAAGACACAACATTATTATTGAGATTTATTGATAGGCAAATTTGATTTCGAATTCTTGTTCTTCGTTGAATAAATTACGAACTTATAAAAATTCTTCTTGTGGCGTTCAAATCAATCGGGTGAGATTATCAAATATTTAATCAAAATGATCAACATATCGTTTGCATATTGTTGGTTATTTTGATTCGTTATTTTTTAATCAAATCCAAAACTTTGACTACTTTGACTTTCTTGGGTTTGATTTCAATCTAATCGTGGGTTTCGTAGTTCTTTGCTATGTGGATTCACATTAGTTGATATTAGAGCTTAAGCTCCAAAATCAAGGTTATATCATTTTCCGTTTTTCATTTGAGTCTTTATTTCCTTTTTCTTGTGTTCTTCTATTTAAATCTTTTGATTCGTAATTTTTCTATCAAAAATTCAAAAGTTGTTTTTGTGCTTATTTTATATTCAAATCAACTTTCATTTTCTTTGTCGGTGTCATAGTTGAATTCCGAGTAAAAAAATTTCAAAAATTCAAAAAAAATTGTGAAAAGTCAGATTCAAAAAAATGGTACATTTGTTATTATTTATATTGGAAATTGCCAGCCAATTACGATCTATTGTGTCAAATTCAAGAACCAGATTCTCGAATTCAAATTCCATTCCAATCATCCAATTCAATTTCTTTTCTTTCTTGAGTCTTCATAATTTCCAAAGTCTCACTCAAAACCCCGGTTTGAATTCTACGAGAATAATTCCTAGTTGAGTTCGAATTTGTCTTTTGAAGAATTTAGACGAAAGCATTGAGTGAAAAGTAGAGTCGTGAGATCAATAGAGGGAAAAAGTCGAATTGAGTTATACACGACCGTACATTTGTGAGGCAAAAATAAATTTTAAATTTAGGATGTATAACAGGGACCAATCAACACCAGGTCGAAACAACAACGGAACTAACAGGTCGAATGAGATGATATGTAGGTTTGAAGGGTTATTTGAAAATGTGCGAGATAGATTGGATAGACAAGACACAAAGCTTGACAACTTGCATATGAGAGTTCTAAACAGGGTAGGCGGGAGCCTAGGATGGAATTGAATGAAGAATATGATTATGGGAGTTATGTGGATGAGGAGGTAATAATTGAGGCTGAAATGGGTAGGATGAGAAATAGAGGACCTAGGCTTGAATGAAGGGGTAGAAACTTGGTTGGAAACGAGGTAGATAGGAATATGGGCCACATAAAAATGTCCATTCCACCATTCAAAGGAATGAGTGATCTGGAAACTTACTTGGAGTGGGAGAAAAGGGTTGAATTGATCTTTGACTACCACAACTATGCAGAAGAGAAGAAGGTGAAGATAGCGGTCCTTGAATTCACCGATGATCCCTTAGTGGGATCAAGTAGTGACAACGAGGAGGAAAAATGGGGAACGACCGATCAATACATGGGAGGACTTGAAAGCTATCCAACGGAAGATGTTTGTACCTAATCACTACTATCGAGAGCTTCATCAAAAACTACAAAGCCTCTACCAAGGATCGAAGAGTATTGATAACTCATAAAGAGATGGAGTTGTTGATGATTAGGGCGGATGTTGAGGATCGAAAGGCCACCATGGCCAGGTTTTTGAATGGGTTGAATCATGACATAGCTAATGTAGCAGAGCTGCAATACTATGTAGAATTAGAAGACACATGGCTATGAAGGTGGAGAGACAATTGATGATGAATGGGATAGCAAGGTACTCATCGGGTGCTTCGGGTTCAACTCATCATTGAAATCGATATGGGACAACAACAAAGGAGATGGGGCTATTTCTAGGGGTAAAACTGAATTGTCGAAGGAAAATGAAGAAAATGTTAGCAAGAAAATGGAATAACAGCCATCAAGGAGTCGAGACATCAAATACTTTAGATGTTTAGGGTCGGGGCACATCGCTTCTCAATGTCCAAACTAAATAGCGATGATTTTGCAAGATAATGGAGAGGTGGTGAGTAAATGTAGGAATGATTGTGAAGGCATGCCAAAATTAGAGGAGACTGGTGATAGAGGCAGAGTGGAATATACTGTTGGCGAGCTATTAGTCATGTGGCGAGCTCTTAACACTCAAATCAAGGCGAATGACTTAGAGTAGCAAAGAGAAAATATTTTTCATACACAGTGTATATCAATAATAAGGGATATAGCGTGATCATTGATTGTAGAAGTTGTAAAAGTGTAGCTAGCACTAATCTGGTGAAAAAATTAAGATTAACTATGCTTAAACACCCTAGGCCCTATAAGTTACAGTGGTTGAATGAATGTGGGGAAGCTAAATAGAAGGGTGTTAATAAATTTTTCAATTGGTAGTTATCATGACGAAGTATTGTGTGACGTAGTACCATGCATGCGAGTCATATCTTGTTGAGAAGACCATGTCAATACGATAGGAAAGTGATACATGATGGGTATAAAAATAGGTACAGCTTTGTCAATGGTGGAAAGTCTATTATACTTGCACCATTGATATCGGTACAAGTTTATGAAGACCAAATCAAATTGAAAAATGAGGAAGAAAAGAGACAGAAAGAGTTAGAGAAAAAGAGAGAGAACAGTAAGCAAGAGAGAAAGAGAGAGAAAATGTGTTGGCAAGTAAGAGAGAAAATAGTGAGGTGACTAAAAAAGGGGAAAAAAAAAGAGCCACATGAAAGAAAAGAAGAGGGGCCTAAACCACCGCTCCCTAGCTTGGCTATTTTGTTAGTATACAAGGATTCACTCCTCAATTTTGAGGAATCTAAACCACCCATCCCTAGCTTGGCTATTTCTTTATTGTAGGAATTTGGAAATGTATTCCCGCAGAACGTGCCTAATGGGTTGCCACCCATTCAAGGCATTGAACACCAAATTGACTTCGTACTCGATGCAGTCATTTCAAATCAACCAGCTTACCGAAGTAATTCCGAGGAGACAAAGAAACTTCAATGGCAAGTGGAGGAGTTGATGAATAAGGGGTATGCAAGGGAGAGCATAAGTCCATGTGCATTGTCAGTCCTACTTGTGCCAAAGAAGGATAGAACTTGGAGAATGTGCATAGATTGTAGGGCCATAAATAACATAACAGTAAAGTACCGTCATCCTATTCCTATGTTAGATGATATATTGCACGAATTATTTGGTGCATGGATATTTAGCAAAATTGATCTTAAGAGTAGTTACCATCAAATTCAAATGATGGAAGGTGGTGAATGGAAAACTGCATTTAAAATTAAATATAACTTGTATGAATGGTTGGTCATACAATTTTAACTCACTAATGCACCGAGTACTTTTATGCTTTTAATGAACCATGTTTTGCGTGCATTTATAGGCAAGTTTATTTAGTTTACTTTGATGACATTTTAATCTACAGTAAGGATTTCAATGAATATATTGAACATTTTCAATAAGTGCTAGTAGTTTTAAGAAAAGAACAACTTTTTGCTAACTTTAAAAAGTGCATAATTTTCATGGAAAATGTTGTGTTTCTTGGATATGTGGTTAGTGCTAAGGGAATTGAGGTAGATTAAGAGAAATAAAAGCTATTAAAGAATGGCCAACACCTAAAAGTATAACCGAGGTAAGAAGCTTTCATGGATTGGCTAGTTTAGGTGATTTGTAAAGGATTTTAGCACACTTGC